>JBBFKN010000057.1:90000-363392 GCA_039654755.1 Calcarius lapponicus
AGCAGTTCTAGACAATACAGTGCCAGGAAAGCTGCTGATGCACAGTGGCTACTATGGTGCAAAATGATAAAGAGCAGCTATAGTAATAAATAGGGAGCTCCCAGGAAAGACAATGTTCATGCTCTAACTTTGCTGAATCCTTCAAAGGTTAAAATGAAACAAAAAAATTGAAATGAAATATGTCCTGAAGCATACATTTGGCATGAATATTGAATATTTAAAATGTTTTTGCTTTTGTGTATCTATGACTGATAAGTCTTATAATGGTGACAATTGCTGCTTTCTTTCAGGAATAAGCAAAAAATATCTTTTATCTTTTCCTTCATCTTTGAGTGTTTACATTAAATGAACTTTTGGATAAACACATGTCCATTTTACTTTGCCATATGTGGAACTTTTTGTAATATTTAAAGAAAAATAAAATAAAATTCCTATTTCTGACCTGTTTATCTACAACTATAACTGACATGAAGGACTGATTCACAGATATATCTGAGAGAATTAGTAAAATCTAAACGAGAACAAGTAAAATCTTATTTTACAGTTTAATTGTATCTTTTCCATTTTCTGCAGGCTAAATTGCCAAATTATATACCCATGAGCACAAACAGCCTGTATACAGACATAAAGAAATATAACCTCATTTTATCAAGGCAGTTAATCTGCTAGAGAATCTTCTCTATGTCCTGATGTTCACTGTAGACTTTCGGCCTTTTACCTTTAGGTTTTTAAAGCCCATTAAAATATCTTGTTAACTAAGCAGGAATATTTTAGTAGTAATAATTATCTCTTTGGATCAAAAAGCAAAACTAATATATTACATATAACTTGATATATGCATGAATTTCCCTAAAAATCACGAATACATTCATGCTCTTTTAGTTCATAATCTTTCTCCCTAAAATGCAAACTGTGGAATTTCAAGTGCATTGTTTAAAATCCTCTGCTTCGTGTCATGATCTCTGCATTATTTTACTCTATAAAAAGAGAAGGAAGAGTGCCTAAGGAAGTTCACAGAGGTAGAATACGCAGCAGCAGATGACCTAGTTCATGCATGTCATCCAACAGGAGGAGTCCAGTATCTGCTGGAATTTCTAGCCTTAAAATTAATACGAACTGAGATTTGTAACCAGTTTTGATATTTTTATTTTTTCCTCCTATGTGCCTCAGGAAAGGTGCCTCAATTTCTGTTTCCTCAGGATTCTATTCAATTCCTTTTAAGCCAGGCATTTTTTTAATTCTTCAAATGTCCATACAGACCTCCTAATGCAGGCATCAAGGGTAGTAAATATCCAGAAGATTCAATTCTAAGAATGTTGTGAAAAAATTTATATTCTATTCTTGTTTTAATAATGGACTAGAGATGGAAGCTTCAAAATATAACCAAGACACAAATGCAGACTCTCTTTAATGACAGATTGATATCATTACAAGTTATAGTACATATTTAGGATATTTTTTCATTCATGTGTTTTCAGACCTGTTTAAAATTATAGAAACCTTTAAGAAATTGTTATTTAACCGCATCCAATTTTGTTCCATGTGATATAATTAACTCCTCTTAAAATACCAAGGCTTTTTACATTGCACTTAAGTAAAATGGTAAACATACTCGTTAATTTTTTTTAAGGAAAAAATGTTAATAGCAAGTGGTAAAGATGCATACTGATTAGAAGAAATGGCCTTTTAATTTGTTTCACTCGTGTGACCTTCAACACTATGGTAATAAGCTTCACAATCACAAATGAATTCTATTTTCACAACATCCTGACAGTGCCTTGTAGGGCTGTGCTTTGATAAATATTAAGGAAAAGTGTAATATTTATTAAATAAAATTGATTGATAAATAAATGCAAAGGCTTAATATTTGATAAATATTAAGTAATGGCAGGCTAACAATTGTAGAAATCTAAGCCAGTTGAGGAAATGAACCCTTCTTCCTAGTCCCAGCTAAATTCTGTCTCCATTAAGTGATAGTTCTGAGAAGACATTTCTTACTGGATTAGTAGCATCCGAAGAGCTGTGATCCCATGCAAAAAAAAAAATAACAAAGAAACAAAAACCCCAAAAAACAACGATGTGAAATAGACCTGTCAAGCTCCAGTGGTGGGAGGAACATTCAGGCTTGCACAGGAGGACAGCTGTGGTGTTATCAGCCCAGCTCTGACCCCACACAGGCACCCCTGGACACATGCACTGTGAACTGTGCGTTTCTGGGACACTGAGCAGCCATTTGGAGTAACTTGGTGCTTATGGAGATTAAAGGAAAAATATTCTTACTATTACCTCAAAACACACACCCTGTGAATAGAACCCACTAAATTATTTGTTATGAATATTACCTAAAATTAATCTCCCCATTTTTAGTCCCAGGCAACGCATTCACATGAGTATGTTTTTATTTGTATCATTGAACCAACTGTGGAAAGAATCAATAGGATATGAGCAGTGTTTTCTGCTAACTTTTGTTTGAAAGACTGACCACAATAAACAGGTCAGTTATATTTTTTAGGGACTACAAAAGAGGGAAGCTGTGGAAATACGGTTTTTGTGAGGCATAACCTGGAAAAATGCAGCTGTATCCACAACACTGTTAAATCAGGTTACTGGTCTTTTGCAGGGATAGGGAGTTTACACTGCTGAATGGTAGGCATTTATTGAGCAGGGCCAGTTATACTGCAACACAGTTAACCCACTGCTCTTGGAAATGTTTTTAAGATATGCCTGTGGTGCAGAGCAACCCCTAGATTTTGTTTCCCAAAGGTACCACAGATCACAGAGAACAAAGAGATCACAGAAAAGCTGAGAATGCCTGGATTGCACAGCCACAGTCACTGCGACACTCCCCAGCTTCACACCTCTGCATAAAATATAAATTACATGGGATCACAGGAGAGAGGTAAAGGTGGTTGAAAGGAACCCACCACAAAAATCATGATGGTTAGGACCTTGTCCAACGGAGAGGTAGCTAGATGTTTTCTCTTAATTGGTGGTGGTCACACTGCGGAGCTTGAAGATGATGATGAGAGAGAAATACTTGATCCTGTGGGTCATGATTAACAAGGAAAAACCACATTATCTAAATTTCTACATTTCAGGACAAGATTCATTCATATATCTACAAATTGCCTACCACACACTGGGAGCAATATAAATCATAATTATAAAGTAATATGACACAGTTGATTAATTGCTTAATTAAGCCTTAATTAATATTTGCAAAGCAGTTTAACATCCTTGGTTGAAAAGTCTTAGGGAAGTGTGAGATATTAAATATTACTATTTACAGTCAGAGATTCTGGCCTGCCCATGTTGAAATTTCAGAGAGATGCTTTGATAAATCAGTATTAAACTGTGGTTATTATTAAGGCAAGAATCCTTTGCTATTTCTACAGTGGACTGAAATAAAGTCCCAAACTCTCTGGAAACACTCTTTATCTTTCAATGTCTCCTTATTTTCATAGCCAGTGCTGATACAATATGTCTACAGACCTTCATTACGCAGTGAAAAGAAGAAAATGTTTGTATTGACTTATTTCAGTATTTTATCTTTTGTTGCAGTAACATCTGCTTCGCTCTAGGCCTCACCTATAATGCTAAAAACCCCCTCAAACAGCAAAAAAATCCCAATCGCCTGTACCCTGAAAAGCAACGATATATAGCTCTTGTCCTGCAATCAGATCCACTTGGGCAAACCCAATTATAGGATCAGGGCCTAAATAGGATAATAGGTATTGTAGAAACTACCATAAATTTCTCTCTGGTGTCCTATTTTGCCACTACTTGAACTAAGTGGATAATTCCGGTCATCTTTCTTGTTATGATGTTTCAATTCAACACCATAAATTTACTGCTATTGGTCTAATTTGTCTGTAGAAAATCTTTGCAAGGCTGTATTTTGTACATATATGTGTATGCATATATATATGTGTGTGTATTTCCTCAGATATTAGATAATTTTGCTTGGAAAAGTTCAGCAGCATTAGATGGGAATTGAACAAATAGAATTTTACAAAACAATGAGCATGGAGCTTGGTAAATGCAAAAAGAACTCATTAAAAAAATATCTAGAGATGTGACAAACTGCCCTCAAATAATCTGGAAATTCAGTGAACCACAGTATCTGCTGGTTTGCAAGTAGCCAAGACATCTCATTGTCTGCTCTGCATGAGTCCACACACATACTTATAATTAGATACCTGTTCTCTGAAATGACTGTGGCTATCTTATTTGAGAATAAAAGAGTGTTGTTCTTTAAATGTATTCTGTTAACTGTGTTGTGTCATGTTGCGTTACATAGCATTCAGTTACTTTGCATCTTATTATGACAAATGTTATTTTGGTACAAAGGAAAGTGAATGTTAAGTTCTGAGAGAAAGAAGAAGTTTTAGGTCAAATCATTGCTGTATCATTGAGGTTTTTAAAAGAACAGGAAAATTAATAAAATTGTCTTGGCTGCTTTTTTTCTGACACACATTTTATTTTATCATTTTCAACTATTTTCTTTTATTGAGCTTTATTCTGAAGTTCTGTTAAAAAAATATTGCGCCACCTTTAGTAGGCAAATTGCATAAATTGTTCTTGCCACAAGCAGTATTTACATGCTATCAAAAGCCCATTAACATTACTCCTGCTGTTTTCACTTCACTGACATGAGTCAGTGAAAGCCCAAATAATCTAAATTTAATTTAGGTTCCAGGATGTGATTTAGATTCAGAAACACAGGTATCTGGGGCCATTTGAAGTGCTTTGGGTTATTGCAAGGCTTCTGCAAGAGCTGACAGATAGAAGATAAGACCTGCAGGAAGTCTGTATCCTTCCAGAGTGTGCAGAGTGGGTAAAAGCAGAGCACCCAAGCATTTCTGGCTGACCATAAGCACGTGTGTTTAGATGTCTGACTCACCTTCTCTAACACAAGGGTGCCACCTTATTAATTTTCAGTTTTAATTAAGATACACCATCAACTTGTGAATGTCAGTATTCTGTTCTATTATTTCTGCATTCCAAATTATCAGGCAAAGTCTCTTTATTCCCGATGACATTAATCATTTCATACATCATTAAAATTAACTTCACTCTTCTTCTATGCCTGCAATTTGTTACTAGTAAAGCAAAAGCCATTTCACCTGCACCTTCAAAAGAAAAGATTGTATGAATATTGTGCTGAGCTTAATGTTCCTAAAAATGTTATACTTTGTCATGTTAAAGATGTTTCTTTCAGATGGAGTTCAGTGAAGAGTTCCCTACATTTCTGTAAGAATATGTTTCAGGGAATGTTGAGGAAGGAAGAAGGAGGAAGTGTTGGCAACCAGGCTAGTTGACCGATTACAGATGAATTTCTCTAGACTGCCCAATGTAGAAATCAGTTTGCCTTATGTTCTATAAGCAGTGTAAGGAAAACACCCTTTAGAAAGGAAGCGCCTTCCTTTAGAAATCACAGAATCATGGAATGTGCTGAGTTGGAAGGGACGAAAGAGTCCAGTTCCTGGCCCTGCAAAGCACTCCCCCAAAGAGTCACATGCCTTGTGTCGATGAAACAAGCAAAGAATTTCCTAGTTCAGTATCAGCATCACTTACCTGTAAGCATTCTGCAGATATTGAGTACTGTTTCTTCTTTAAAGTATTAATTCACCATATGTTTGACACTGGAAGAAAAAACTCAAATGGCATTTGTTAAAAAGAGGAAAACTTCAGAAATTATTTACATGTAGAATATTTCTGTCATCTTGATGAAGAAAAGAAAGTAGTTTGATTTGTTTTATTCAGAGAAAGCAGAATGGCTATGTTGGTTCAGTATTTTACTATTAAGAAGACGGACCAGTAGTAGCAATCACTAAAATGAAATTGTCCTAATCAGATCTGGCCAACATAAGACAGAAAATTCTTGGTTGCTCATCATAACAGCCAGAGGATTGAAGTGATTTTGAGCTGCAAAGATTCAGTGGTTTTGCAAAGCTTACATAGTTTAATCAATTCATGCTGTTTTATCAAGGGTTCCAAGCAGCCCTACAGAGTAGATGATACAAAATCAAAACCGTTATGACCTGGTCTAACCTAAGATATTCTTACAAGCCAGATGTCTCAATACTGAACTTAACTGCACAAATTCCGAGTAAATTTGTATATAATTTAAGCACACTAGCATTTGGATTTTCTTGGAACAACTTCTGATTTGACAAACTCTTTCAAACCTTGTAAAACAATGATAGGAGCTTTAAAATAGTCACTGATTACATGCAAGGATCAGCTTTCAAGCAGTATCTTTTTCAAAGTTTAATAGAAAAATGCCCAGTGGTTTCAGAATGAGGATGACATAATGGTGAGGATGTGCTTATGAAGACAAGCCTGGGAAGAGGACATTACGATTTCAAGGCAATGACAAAAATTCAATTCAGGTCTATAGAGACTGTATTACAGTGTCAAGACGATGGCAAAATTATGCCAATGTAAGTCTATGGAGACCACTTTACTATGTCAAGACAATGGTAAAACAATGTTATATAAAATGATTGAGACCACACTGCAATGTTAAATTATGATGCCAAAACCTTGTCATTTCCTGAAGTAATGACAGAGGATTCTGCATATGCTCCTCACAGAATCACTGCTGGACCTGTGCTCCAGCTCAAAACACCTTTGTAGCTCCAACCCTGGGTCTTGCCTGTGTAGGAACCAACTTTTCTCAGACCTGAGGGTGAAAGCTGAGTGTATTTGAGCTGTTGGGGCTAGCTGTCCTTGCATTTGCAGATGCAGGACTAATCATGAGCATTCTACCCTTACCTCTGAATTTTTTAAAGTTTATTTTTAATAGCAGAACACAGCATGATGTTATTGACTTTTAGGTGTATTGACAGCTTGTCTTGTTGTCATTTTTATGTGGGGTTGGTTTGAAAGCAGGTTGACGCTTCTGTTTTGGGAATGTTTATTATTTTATGTTATACCAGTTGTTTATGGTATTACAAAGCCATAGTTACTGTATATGTACGCAAATAATCTCACAAAATAACTAATTCCGAGTACTTGTGCTGAAATTTCTCTCTTCAGTGTGGAAGCACATGTATTTGATGTTCTTGCAAAATGACGGTTTGAAAGCTTGCTTTTTCCACAGGACAAGAAAAGTGTTTATAATGGTAGAGCATATGTTAGTTACCTCTCCTCCCAGCATGTTTCAAGCCATGTGTGGAGAACAAACTTTTAGCAGTTCAGTTCTTGCTCGTTCTTGGTATCATCGACAGGGAGACCAGTACTGATACTGCTTATCAATTTGCTGTCTCTGTTATAATGTTCTCTAATAAGAACAGCAGTGCCATTTCGTATCAAGTCCATCCATCTTTATATTCCAAATGAAACCGTGGCCAGGAGTAGATGCGTAGTAACGAGCAGGATAAGGAAACAGCGATACATCCTTAGAATATTCATCTTGCTGCCCTGGCTTTTAATTTGAAAACTATGAGAAAGGGCTTATTGCATATGAGACCATGAAATAATTTGCATGATGCAATGATTACTTGATGGCTGCAATGACCTATATTTGAGAGGGAGAAAGGCCATTAGATTAATTATAAAATTGCCTGAGCTGTTAAAATTTTTTTCTGTCACTAGTATTGTCAAGGTAGCTGATAGACAAGTACTGTTGTAAGTTTTCTTAGACATACAAGGTGATACATTCACTGATTAATCCTTTTAAATTTGAAATCTCATGTTAAAGTTGTGTGAAATGCTATCTGAAGTTCAAAATATGATATGTTCCAGTTCTAGTTTTAATCAGAGTTTTCAAAAAACAGCTCAGCTATTAAGAAGAAAATAACCAAACAAACACATCTTTCAATGTCTCCAACTTTAAAAACCCCTTTGACTTTTTTATTATTCAAAATGGCAGTTCTAGCAATTTCTCTTGCTGTGAATCTGTTTGAAAAGATAAAAAGATGTCAATAGAAAGCAAAATTCTATACGGCGTTAAAACTCTTTAGTTGTGCAGAAACGTTTGCTGCTATTATAGAGGAACACCAATTTATGAAGATACTATGTGAATATTATTTCTCCATAGAATTTAAAAACCAGAAGAACACAAGTTGTGATGTTTATCTGTTCGTTATCCCAGAGCAAAGTGACTTTCTCATGTCACTGACAGGTGCACTGCTATTTACTTCAGCTTTCCAGAAAATGTCTACTGAAATTCCTGAAGAGGGTGAAAATCTCTTTCAGGCAAAAGTGTAATTCTTTGCTGCTCTGCTGAGGTGCTAACAAAGCATTTCTCTGCATAATTTGGTTCACAGAATTATGTTTGACAAAGCTAATCACTGTAATTGTGTTACAAGAGTCTCTGCACTGCTCCTGTATAAATTTTCCCTCTATGCTTTGTGCCACCTCAGACATCCTTCTCATTCAATGCCACCAACGAGAAAGCACTCTACTAACTGTAGGTAGGAATCATCAAGAGTTTTTGTTTCCTGTGAAAAGTTCCACAATTTCATGGTAATAGCAGATACATAGTATGATGTCTTTTGCAGGTTTATGCTTCTCTCATACAAGTTTCTGTGGCTTATGAATGAGATACATTGGATGAGGCAGTTATGGCTGAAGGGATTACATGGAGTTTAGGACAAAGGATGCAAATATTGACTGGGCAGTGATCAAACAGTGTTTTGCAAACACTCATGGTGTGAAATAATGTACTGAAAGACATGGATTGCTTAAAAAAATTGCGGAGGCAATGTTAGGCAGCAAGAAGATGAGCATAAATTTTAGGAGGCACAGGTTGTGCTCTTACCAGCTTGTTTTTTGCCATAGGGTACTAACACACCCTGTTCCTACCTTAGTTTTTCTATCTAGTGTGGAGATAATGGTAATTATTTTCTTTTTAAATGTCCTTTGAGATCCTTGCAGGGTAGGGTAAGCATTACTATTAATTTTACTATTGCACATTATCAAAAACCAAAGCAGCCTTGCAAAGAATTCATTTAGAGGTTTTAAAATATCATGTTACCTAATGTATTATGGTAGATATATAGCAGCAAGAGATTTCCAAATATATTTTACAAATACTAAATTTTATTTCCAACCTTGCATTTTGCATGCTATGAATAGTAGCAAATATGATAGGCTGTACTTGGACAACTGCCAAAATTGGATTATATTTATTAATTCCATTCTAACCATATTCACCGTTGGCCACCTTTGGATGGGACACATGAATTGTTGATTTTCAGACATTTTATGGGCAGATATTTTCCAACAGAACATAAGAAAACTTCTCAATAAGTTGGACATTCATTTTATTGCTCAACTGAAATAAAAGGTTTCAACTCAGTGAAAGTCTTACTGTGTTTGAATATCATATGGAATGGCAGGAAGATGTGCATGAATTTGCAGACAAATAAAATTTAGAGATCTCATATATTTTACAGCTAACAAGAAGTGCAACTCTCCACTCAGGAAGAGGAACTGAATAGCTTTCTCTAAGCATCTGAGAATAAGTCAGAGAAGACAATATTGCAGAAATAGGAGATTTCAGTCTGAGGGACTGAATTGTTTTGTTTACTCTTTACAGAAGAGTATAACCTGTCCAGAAAATTGCTAGTCTAAAAAAAAAGAGGTACTTGAGCAGAAGTGACACGAGATTTCTCTTCACTGTTCTCCCACCATCACTACTACCGCCATTGCTAGTAGTGGCAGTGACATTTCTTGGACAAAGGTGTTATCACCTTTGATAATTAAAATGTTGTCCAGTTTTTCAGCTATGTTTATGACTTGGCCTGTCTACATTCTTACCAAGGCAACCATTTTATACAGAGGGTTTTCACAATAAAAAGGTTTTCTTGATTTGAAAGGATTGGAAATGTTTTCGGAAGATACATAACATTCTTAAACCCTATTTCCTTAGAGTTTGTTCACTATAAGGGAGGGATTCAGGCTTTTTCATGGCTAGGTAATTTTTAAAAAATGAGTGATGATCAAGTCATTAGGCATGTGGGGAAAATGATTTGCAGGAAATGAGATCAGTGTTCCAGTTTGATGAGCCACTGAACTGCTAACCGGTTTCAACTTTTATTGTTGCCACCACTGTATCTGTTGCTGAGAAAATATATTCCCCCCACACACTTTTCCCTCTGCATTACAAGTACATGTTGTTATCCAGTCCCCTAAGTGCATGTATTGCAGCTTGCTAATGACTATTGCAGTAAACAAAACAACAGGCATGCCATCAAAATGAATATAGTCCTTCAACAGAGTCTCTGACTTCTCAGAGAAAGCTAGAGGTGATTGCAACATGGCTCAGGAAATAAGCCTAGCCGAGCCTGAAGTTCAGTGAATTCACAAATCATCTTATAGTGAAACATTACAATATAAAGTACAGAGTGAGTTCTAAACAAGTGCTTCTAAAGACTATGTGTGTTCTGTGAGTTTCAGATAGCTGACATAAATTAATTTAACTCTAAATACCATGCACCTCATGGCTAGCAATGACAGTGTTGCTTCTTGAAATGTTTTCCTCATGATTTACAGATAGCAAACAACATGGATTACATACTATTCCTGTTTCTCACTGTATATATTCATGAGTTGACTGCATCTATTAGCAAACTATACAAAGTATGAAAAGTATTACAATTATGTTACAAGAATATTTCAAAAATATTAATGGGAATATATCTTTTTCTCTTTCACAGTTTTTAAAGGAAATGTGAAAGTGGTTAGGATGAGCATAGGCATTTTATGAAGGCCATGTAGCAAAAAGGTAAATGGGGAATTAACATGCATTGAGCTTTTTTATTATTGACCTTGGTAATGTGATTAAGCAGTTTGCATTGAATGAAACTTTGTATATTCATTTCTGCTAGACTCCAGCCTCAAATTTCATGGCAATAAATGAAGATGTTTCAGTAAAAAAAAAAGTGATTGGGAAAATAATTTTTTTGAACCTGAAATGGTAATTTCATTCTATTTGTTTTGTTATCTATTCATTTTCATGTATGCATGCTTCCTAGATCATGCTAAAAGGCAGATAGAGCAAATGGTAGTAAGAATGGTGTTTCCAATTTCAAAGCTGAAAGGAATACATTAGAATAAAAGGTCAGAAATTAGAGAAATCAGAGAAATAATTCAAACCTAGGGAGGTCTTTGTTACATTTGTGTCAATATGTTTCATTCTTCTGCTTGTTGTTTGATCCTCATAAGGTATTTGGATATAGTTACATCAAAATTGTACAATATCTCTTCACCTGTGTTTGGATAAAAAATGTTTTTAAACATTGTTGAGCCAACAATCATATATGTTAATGAAATAGCAAAAGTGTAAAGTCATATAGATACTTCTTTTTCCTCTTGGTGGGAGAAAAAAAAACTCAGGAAAGAATTTTTATAGCTAAAATGTATTTGTTAAAACATATCAGCTTTAAATTTAATGGAACAAAACTGAAACATGATGACCATGTCACAGTAGATTGTAAACCTTACCTTCCTATGGAAATTTTGCTTCTTAGAGCTCCATAGTCAAAACCAGTTTTCCACAGCAAAATAATGAAATATTTTCAGTAATAAAATATTTTTATTATTTCAGTAATAAAATATTTTCAATAATAAAATATTTTCCTCAGTAAATTTCAGTAAATTCCTGCTTGTATTCTCAGCAGATCCTCCATAATTTTTATTCCTGTCCCTCAGTTTGATGAATGTTCCCAAATATGTCTTTATTTCTTTTGTTTTGCTTTAGTTTTTGTGGGTTTTTAGTGGGGTTTTTTTGGTTTTTTTTTGTTTTGTTTTTTAAAATTCTGAACGCTGTGCTCCCTCTCTGATTCAAGTTCACTGAATTCATCTTTATTATGTTACTCCTGTTTTTGCATTCATCCTATTTCTATTCTGTCCAACCCAATTCTCCTCTGTGACACAACGCTGAAGTCTGTAAAATGTAGTAATTTGCAGCTTACTTTTCCAGGAAAGCTGTCTCTTTCACAGATGACACCAAATGAACAGTAATTCATGATTGGATACCAGAATTCATAATTTGAAAAGAAAATACTACCTAATAATATTTTGCTGCATTTGAACTTTGAAATGTTAAATCTTTCATTATCTAAAGAAGCCTTATTAGAAATGGAAGGATTTTTCAATGGACTAAGTTCTGGCTTGATTCACTGTTTTTGAACTGGCTCAAGCAATTCTAATTATAAGCTACAATCTAAAGCTGTTACTATTTGCCAGATATTTCAACCTTCATGAGCAAGACCCTTTAGGCTCATTTAGGAAAGCTTACAAACAAGGAAATTCAGTGCTGTTCACCCGCTGGGCTTGGGACAAAAAGCAAGTATGAAAGCTGCCAATATTTCTATATTTGCTTGTTTCATCTGAGTGGGACCAGTGCAATGACACAGAAAAAGACTCTCTGAGCCCAGAGCGAAAATAACACACTTGAAGTGCTTAATGGGTTTCTTCTATGAGATTTCTCCAGCAGCTTTAATAGAGCTGGGTGAACTGCTTGTATGAAAAAAAACTTTAGCTGATGAATTTCAGCCTTTGTTTGTTTGTTTTCTCAGTGTCAGGATTGTTCACCAATGAACTTGATTTTGTTTCTGATTTATAATTATTCCCAAACCAACTCCCGTTGTGCGTGGTCCGTACATTCCAGATTAGTTTCTTCCACTGTAAGACCACCTGCTCTCAGGGCCTTGTGGTGCCTGAGTAAAGTGGCACAGTGCCCATGCCAAAGCTGGGGGAAGGAGGATGCAGAACTATGTTAGAAGAGGAAGTTTTAAAGACTTTGAACACTTAGTCCTTTTTGGAGATAGGTCAACAACATAGGAAACATTTTACAGTACATATTTTAGAAAACATGATTAATACCTTGGAAAGTATTGTAACATCTTAGTAAGATATCACCTTTAAATGAATGCTCCTTCATAATCACTACAAACCTATACACACAACTGATCTGACATCAGATCTTTGACTCCCTTTGCCTTTGTGCAAAGGCTATGAGAACGGTATTCCCCAGAAACAAAGGGCACAGTTATACTACCACAAATACATTGCATCATAATTATGCGCATCTCGCTGTAACCCAGTGCCTAATGAATGCAATGAAATCATTAGGGTCAGGAGCTTTGTGTTGATATTTTAAATCTAAACGTGATTAAACTTTCACAGAATTAAAAAGTGGTTGAGGTTGGAAGGGATTCAGAACCAACCTTTATGGAAAAAACAAACAATTTTCTCTGAGAGCAGAAAACATGAAGTATATCTTAGTTCTAGCTTCTCCTCAAGGGAAAGAAAAAAAAAGTGGGTCAACATGTAATATTGTAATATTCAGAGGTTAAACTGTTTTTTTGCATTAATACCAACTTCTTCACACCCAAATGTATATTAGGTAGAAACTGTGGGAGGTTCTTTTATTCTGACAGCCTTATAACTGAGATATATTTTCACCTGTCATGTAAATCAATAAAATATACAGTACTTAATACTTAAATGTTTCACTATTAGAATAATTTTCTGATCCCTCCGGATTAGCACATTGTAAAATAGAACACTCAATTTTTTATGAATAAATTAAGTGTTTTGCAACTTGCAGTAATGAGCTAGTTGGTTCACATAACTTTATAAACTGGTTAAAGGACACAGTAATGCAGATGTCCAGTTTGGAAATTTTCCTTCCTCAGAGGTAAAGTTCCTCTTTACTGTGCTGAGTAAGGGCAGCAAATCTGATTACCTTTCTACTTTTTTTTCCACCTCTTATCATTCATAAATTTTATACCAGCCTTTATTTTTCTTTTTTCTGTGAATTCTGTGTTTATGAATCCTGTGAATTCTTATGTTTATGTACATTTCACAGAAAACATACCCACATTAATTATTTTGCTTCCTGAAAATAACCACAGAAATGTTTCCTCTTTTTAGGTGATTGAGACAGGTATTAAACATATGTTTTGCTGTGTAGAAGAGAAAAGGTTGTAAAACCTGGTGGCAAAGATTTGGCAAACTATTTGCAAACAATTTAGGAAAATTGTCCTTGAACCTAATCTGAAATATATAGATTAGGCAACTGTTGGGGCGTGGGTGGGAACTTTTAATTAGGCATCCTGAACTTAGTTAAGTCCTGGTAAATGAAGAATTCTCTTTCTGCCCACTTAAGCAACCTGGGTTGCCCATGACAGCCTAATAGAGCATCCCAGCAGAAACAGCTGGAGTTAGGGCTGACCTCTGCTACTATCAGAGAAGCAGAGACATAAAAATAAGAGGTCCAGTATACATGAATAAGATGCAAACAGTTCATGTTAAGAAATTCTATCTTAGCTATCTTTATCTAACTAAATTAGGATCAATTAGAACTTGATTGGGCAGTCTAGCCTTGCAGTTAATTATAATGCAAATGTAACAGAAGTTAGGGAAGAGTTATAAAAATGCTGGATGTAACCTTTCTGTATCACATCTGCCCACTTGTTTGTGTATTGGCTAATTAATCCCAGCCCCTGTAACACAGTGATTAAGATTGGGTTTAGAAATTTTAGCTGAAAGTCAGAAAAAGTAGTTGTAAAAGAAAAGTTAAAATCATTGATATGTAGTGAAGTATTACTGTGAAGATACTCTCCTTAATCTTTTTGAGGAAATTTCATGCTAACTTCAGGAGAAATTGAAGTGAGGAGTTCATAGACGTGGTAAATTGATATAGAGTAAAAAGATTTTAATTTTTATTTTCATTTCACTTTTGGATTTTAATACTTTAATAGACAATCTCCCATCTTTCCCATTTCTTGCCTTTTTGGGTTAAGGATGCTTTCAAGGCATATCCTGTAAATTATGACTTTTCATTAACATGAATTCTGTCAATTTTAAATCTTGGCTGTAAATAAATTCTTGGCCAGTGACAGTGACTCAGGACCATCTCTTTTCATTCAGTAACTTATATGCACGACAAACATTTTTGATTTAGCCATTTGTAGCCTTCTCTCCTTTTGTCATATTGACATACCACTTGGTCTTACACTGGAAAAGATCTAGTCAAAAGCAGACTTTTTTTTTGGTTTTGAGCATGCTTTGTGAGAAGATAATATTGGTTAACAATTATATAGTTTTGATCTGAGTTACATATCTAAGCAATTTTTTAATCTTCTTTCAGCTCTCCTCTACTGACTGCCCAATGTCAAAACAGGAGGTTTACTTTACATTTTCAATAATCATCCCTGACACACTGTTGGCAACATTATCCTCCAAGTTCTTTCTCTTGTCCTCTAGAAGGTGTTTTCCCAAGGAGGGGAGGAAAAAAACATTCTGTCTTTAAACAAGGAATTAGAAAAGGAAAGATAGAAGATACTTGAGATTCAGTGACCTGACTTGCAGAGCCATTAAAAGCCAAGTTTTATTTTAACAGTGCACAAAGGACTGTTTAAAAGGGTTATGTATACTTAGCCTTTTATTTCCTTCAACACAGTGTTAGTAATATTAAAATGGGGTTTTCTAATAGTACTATAAACAGTAAAAATGGGGACACCATGGCTCAAAGGGATTCAAAAGGATATAAGACATGGTCCTTGTGATGATGTTGTCTGAAGGAATCCAGTGATTGTAAAGAGTGGACTGAATAAACTTCAAGGAGTTAGTTTTTTTTTACACAGCGAATAGAGACATGTGGCAGATCATCCATAAGTGCCTCTTTTTATTTCAAATAAATTTGGGAATCAGAATGTATTTCAGTAAAAAGAAGAGACGAGTCATCTAGGTACAAATATCTTTTTATATTTTATTTCAACTGAATAAAAACAAATGTAAAATACAGGGATTTCTTTCATCATAGGCCATATTATTACAGTCCAATTTAGAAATCATGTCTTAATGATTCCTTAGCACTGCTCAGTCTAGTAGACCTGCACCTTTTGCAAAAAAAAAGATGCAGTTCTGAAGGAAAAATAATAATGAAGCTGGTTTGCCACAGCTTCATCCTCTGTTTCCTGCATCTGTCATGGGTTATGTTTCCCTCAGGCAAGGCACTTTACCTGGAGAAGTATTTACACAACATCTGTCAACTTTGGTTAAAATTTGGTCAAACTAAGTTAAAAATCATACATGGTTAAGAGAAATAGACATTGATACAGAGGATAATAGGATCACCTTTTTCTTAAGGCAACGAGATTAAAGCTCTAAAATGGCAAACTGTTTTCTTTTATGGGATAGAAGAACAAAAGAAGCATGAGATTGTTGTAGATAAATTCTGGTTCCACAGAAGCTGAGGGAAGTTTTGTTTTATGTTTTTACTATTGTTATAACCTAGAACTAATTCTTCTAAATTCTGTCCAAGCAAACTATTCCTGCTAAACCCAGAAGATTTTCCTATGCCAAGATCATAGGATATGTCTCCAGGAGTCTAATGTCCACATTATACTTATATTTGACAGAAGGAACTTAAGCTTCCTTATTGCCTCATTGTCCTTTTGGGAACTTTCTGTGAAAAGCAGAACTAATGTGACTATGAATGTTCATTTCCACTTTGTGCCTTTCCACTCTAGTTGTATATGTTTATGAAACATATTGATGATACAGTGATGAATTACGTATTTATAAAAAAAGAAATCACTCAGTGTTGAAAAAGTATTGCTTTACAGAACTCTATTTATAGAAGATAAATTACTGTGTTTTAGAATTTATAATTAATTAAATATGCAACATCTCAAACATATCTACATATTAGTGTTTGGATGAGGATACATGGTCATATCCATACACAAGTATTTTATTCAACCAAAAGAAAGCACAAAAACCAGCCCAGCTGAAGGAAGTTGACAGTCTTGCTAAGGGTTAAACTGCAGTTACAGACAGTGCTCTCTTCAGAAGAAAATAAAAAGGAGAAAACCTCAGCTATTAAAGTTGATACGGTGGATATCATCTTATGGATAACATACAGATGCTAATTGTTCAGTGTGCTGTTAACCAGAGGCGGAATCCAGCCCTGCAAAGGATGTCTTTGTGGTAGAAAAGGCATTGTACTGTAGAAAGAGATTCTGGAATTGTATTGCTTCCATGGGGGCAAGTTGTGTAGCATCATTCTCAGCCACCACTATTTTTAATGCCTGTGACGCTCAGTTTGAAAGTTCATAGAAGAAAAATAAAAATTCTGTACCAGCTTTTGGAAAAAAGGCCACAGACTTTGAACAAGGAACAGATGCAACACAAATTAGCACATCACAACTGAATGATTTCAAGGTGAGCAAAAATCTGAATTACTTGGGGTCATACAGCCTGGTCCTTAATTATGTATATGCACCCCTATCAGAAATGGGCAAAGTACCTGCCAGGTACCCCATCTTCCTCTGAACCACTTTTATTAGATTTTAGAGACATACTACAACAGAATGTGCATTAGGAGAGATATGATAGGCAAGAAGTTAGTGGATTGCAGACCCATTTGGGAGGAGTGCTTTGTGCCTAAGGGGAACAAGGTGCAGAGACATTTTGATGAGAGGCAAATGAGGGCAACATCATTAGCAGAGGAGAGGGGATGAGGGATGATGCCATAATAACCTTCTCAGCACAGCTGGCGAGGTTTCTGTCAGTGACCAGCCCTGTCCTCATAGTTTGTCAAAGTGCAGCCATTATATCTTGTGACCAAACAGATCAGCCTGCCTGGTTACAAAGAATTAGGAATAATGATATGGTCACTGGGCACCTCGTTTGCATCCACTGTGCTGCCCTTCTCACAGCAATACACTGGTCAGAAAATGTTGCTGTCACGTTACAGCTATTCTCATTTTTTATTAAATGAGATGCAGACAAGTGTAAATGTTCCACTCTTAAAAATTTCCCAAGCTTTGTGCACTTTAATCTGTTTATATTAGAAACCTGATTATAATCACCTTGGTTCTCTACAGTTCTTTCTGAAGACTGCAGAATGAGGAAGTAAAGTAATTAATCAGTACTGTTGTCTGACAAAAAATCAGATACAGAGTTTGAGCATGTTAGGGCAAATTAGCCTAGGTTTTATATTTCATTGTCTAGAGTACTCTGTGGATTTTGTGTATTCCCTTAAATGTTTTGCTATTGAAAAACATTTTTAAATAACACATAGGAAAAATTAAGTCCATGCAATTTTTTTACTATTGTAGATTTCATTATGAAACATCTCAAGATTAAATTTATTCCAATAATCATTGCAATGATGAAAAAATTCCTTGCTTCAATAATTGATTTATGCCTCATTTAAATGTATGGAGTAGTTTCAATATAATTTCTTATTAGCTTTAATGACAAATTTTAAAATAGCAAGGCTCTGAAATAAAAATGAAAATTTGCCATACAAGTTATTACATTTAAATGGACTTAGTACTTAATATTTAAAAAATCATTTGATGTAAATAGCCATCATGAATCACTGCAAATATGATTAGATGTAATTAAACTTTTTCTTTACCCATATCTAGTTTCTTCATAAGAAATTATTTTATTTCCTCTTTTAATTTTTTTAGGATCTTCAAGAATTTGAAGTGAAATACCCATGACATATCAGCATTGCTTATGCAGATTTTTGTTATTTTGGTCAAGAAATTAGATATCTTGTCATATATGTTCATTTGTGTTATGTGTAGGATGTTAAGAAAGACAAAGAGAACATAAAAATGAAATTTGGCAGAAAACCTGTGATACTTCTAAAACCTGTTAAAGTATAAAGAAATTAAAAAAAAAAATCCGTAAGTGGCTTTATTTGGTAATTTGTTTTCATTTCATATGAAGTTGAAAGGGAAATATTACTCCAGCACAGGATCCTACAAGCGCAGCCAGCAAGCAGCTCACTCTCTTTTGGGAATCTGATGTGGCTGCTCTATACTGACCACAAAACTCCCATTCAAGTCACAGTTGCTGTAATGCACAGGGAGACTGCATGCTGAATTTACACAGTACGTTTGTAATGCTAAAAATATGCCATGGCACTTGGGAAAATCTACTAGAGCAGTACTCCCAACAACTACTCACCTGTTTAAGCTTAGACACACAACAGTTTTATCAGTGATAAAAGTCTTAGAACGGGTCTGTTAGCTGGCTCATGGTGTCAGGAGAAAGTCCTCTTTTAATATGCATGTGTTTGCGTTAGCAGTGCTGTAGCTTTACTTCCAGCTCTTTAAGAAAATTGTACTAATTCCATGCAAAGCATCTAAAAGAAATGCAAGTAACAGGAGAATAACTGGGAGTGATACACCTGAAATCATTGAACTAACCATAAACAGGCTCCAGAGATTTTTCAGGAAGAAAATAACTGGCATTTGAATACATAAACTGTAGAGAATTTAATTGCTTTTGGAAAGCAAAACTGTATAACTCTAAGCAAAAATTACTTCATTAAACGTTTGGTGGGGTTTTTTTGTTGGTTTGTTTGGGTTTTTTGTGAGGTTTTTTGGGTTTTGCAGTGGTTTTTTTGTTTGGTTTTTTTAATTTTGTTTTTGTTTTGTTTGTGTTTTGTTTTCGTTTTGTCAAAACAAACCCAAAACAAAAAGATAAAAAAGTTAAATGGGAAGCTATACTGGAGTTCTGCTGGGTTCTGAAACGTGTTCTATTCAATACAGATTATTTGGAAAAATGAATGAATGCTGTGGTGGCAATTTTCCTGATGATACTAGGCTATTAGTAATTAATATTAGCTCTGTCTGAAGAGCTGAAAAGAAATACCTAAGACTGAGTGACTGGGTAATAAAATGGCAAATGAAATCCAGCATTAGTAAATGTGAAATGATGTCCTGGGGAAAAAACAATCTAACTTCACAAATAGGATTGATTGTCCCATTGCCACTCAAAAGCAAGATCTCAAGGTTAAGTAGTTAGAAATCAATGATTGCAGTCATCTCCATGTTCAGGAGTCAAAATTAGTATTTGGAATTATTAGGAAAAAGTGCATAACAAATCTTTTTTCCATCTATATCATGCAGGCAGGTGTCACCTCTTTCACCTCATAGCAATGTACAAAGCACCGCTGAAAAAGAGTAAAGGAAGATTTGGAAAAACGACCAACAGTGTGGAGCAACTTCCCAATGCAGGACGTTTTTGTAGGCTGGGACTCTTCAAGTTGGAAGAAAGAAAATCTATGAACAAACGTGTGTTATAGAGTGAAAAAAAGTATGATATAATGCACATGGAAGGGAAGAGCAGGAGTGACTGGGCTACCTCACTCTGAGTAGGAGCCACAGGGGTGCCAAGGGAATGGAGCAGGTGTCAGGCTCAGGACAAGCACAGGGACAGAGCTGCCCCATGGGCACTGCAGCTCTGCTCCAGAGCACTGGGCAGATGCTGGGACTTCATCAGGGGTCAGGACAAAACTGAGCATGAAAGGCTGGCTTTAAAAGTCTTTGACACAGAAATAGTTGATAGCTCGGACAGTTTTCTAGGAGAATGTTCTCGTTTCCTATGAATTTTCTTGTGCTATTTCTTTGACACCTCTTTTAAACCAGTGTCAGATGCAGGATACTTGCTAGGTAGATGGACTTGTGGTTTGACACTATGCATCTATTCACAGTTGCAAGTGCTTATTTTTAAACTATTAGAAATGCTTTGATATGAGCTGGAGTGTTCCTTTTTATGGTTTTTATAGACATAATTTATTTCCATTTTATAAGAGATAAATATTTTGTTCTATATTTATTTTAGATTTTTCTATGCAAAAAATATTTGTAGTATTTTTCCTTAATTAAAAGTGAAAACAACACTTTTTTTGTTGTTTTTTTGTGCAACATATCTGACTTTATCAGTAATATCAGCAGAAGTTTTAATTTGCTATCATTTACTTTAGGGAAATGTCTTTCAATGAGGTAGAATGTCATCAAAAATATGACTGATCAGTAGAAATGTAGACCACTTTCTAAAGAACTGTTTTGAAAGTTATGGGTGGCTACTTTTACTCAGAAACTGCCTATCATGCTTATATGTTTTTGCAGTGATTTCCACTTGCCATAACAACAGAAGTTTAGCAAACAGTATTTATGTGCTGCAGGCATAGAAGTGTACATAAACATAAAAGTAACAGAATGCAGGTTGCCAATCACATCATTCAGTTCTCCTGAAGCTTCCAGATAGTTCTACTTTGCTAAAAGTTTCTTTCTCTTGTAAGCTTTGGAATTCTGAAGAATCTATATTTTCTGTGAGGGAAGGTTTTACTTTTTTCCCCACATGGAAAACCAAACTTTAGAAAATATTTTTTCTCTTAAAGCACGAATGTAGTTGATGCCTAAATTATAAGTATTCAGGTTTGGTGTTTGTTAATCCCCTAACAACTAGCAGTTGTACTGCTTTAAGAAAAAAATCTGAAAGCCAATTTTAACAATTTTTAACCATTTAATGTTCAAATTCAAGGGCATTGAAGCAAGTGCATTTGAGAATGGACTGGAGAATAACACATGCAAATACGTCTGTCACAATAGCTAGCTGTAAAATATTTGCACCTCTTTCATAAAGGTTGCATCAGCACATGTAGCACACATATTCTGCCTTGAGCATTTGCATCTCAGAAACACAGAAAGAAAAGCTGGAGATGTTAGGGAGTTTAACCATAAGAAATAAGCATTTTAAAATTCCCTTTATGTAGATGAGAAGTATTTCTGGCCTGGCAGCTCTCTAACAAAAACTAACAAATGGAAGATAATCATGGGCGAAACATAAGAAAAAAAGTCAACCTAAGATAAAATGATATAAACTGACAAGAAGCACAGGGGAACAGTTAAATGTATCAGAGAAAGGCATATATTGAAGCACAGATGAAAATACACCTATTGTTGGGGATCACTGAGAAAGGCCATCCCAAAATGGGGGCTAAGTTTCTTCATGACCTAATCTGGCCTTTATACTTGAATCTTTAAAAAATACCTTGGTTCATTTACTTTAAATTTGTATATGTTCGTGATTTTGTCCACAACTTGGCTAACATAAACATCTGAACAGTTTGTCACATTTAAACATAAATTTGAAGTTAGCACTATCTATTATTCCAAAGCAAGCACTCCAAATATACTTTCCTTTCAAAACTGTCAATCCTAAAAGTGTGCTGCATTATCTAATGGAACAAACCAAAACCTTTTGTCACTTTCTAAGCTTCTGATTTCTGGTTAAAATTATAGTAGGTTCATCTAATTGTCTTAATAAATAAATATATTTAAAGATTATGTTAATTTTTCAAAACATATTCACCCAAACTTTATGAAGAAATTGTGGAATTTATGTCTTCTAGAATTTTTGAGGCAGACACAACCAGAATGCTTTGATTTAACACAATTTCGGGTTTTTCCTTGAAAGGGAAAGAAAAATGAAATACAGTGGAATGTTTGTGTTGAGCCTGAGTTCTGATACAAGATTTTAAACAATCTAGCATATTAACTTTGGGATTATCCATGTAAATAACAGAATGCTAAATCGAGAATTAAAAAATATGTGGCTTATAAATTAAATCAATCATTTAGGGTCCACTATGCCTGAACCTAAAGAAGTTTAGCAGTGTATGGGAAGGTAATAATTTTATGTCATATATTTTATTAAGATGGTTTAACAATTAAAATGCATTTCAAATGCAATATATGTTTTTGGCCTGAGAAAATAATCTGAAAGATGTCAACTTGAATCACATAACAGTGATTATTTACAAATGTAAGATAGAGTCACTTTGATTTTAATAAGAAAATGCCTGGCCTGAAGTCACACCTTCATATGCATCTAATAGTGCTCTCATTTTATCATATTTTAAAAATCCACACCTCATATTTTCTGTTTCCTTATATGGATGGTGCTAATGACACACATAGTAAACCTTCTATTAGCTTTGTACTTCAATAGAATTTGTTTAATTTCAGCTGTCAAACAATATGGAGAAAAAAAATCCATTTTTTCCATAACCCCAGGATTTAAAATGCATTATCAGTATGACAGCAGTAAATGTTTCCCAAACAATCTTATTTATGGGCCGTGTTCTTTCTTGGTGTAAACACAAATCTGAGCAGCATGTGAAATCCCTCATTTGTTTGCCATAAATTGTGCATGTTACTGATGTAAGATTTATTATGTAAGAGTGGTTGAATAAACCAGAACTGGCACTGTTGATATGCAACATTTTACCTCCAGCTCCCTTACTGAGATCTGAGTGGAGCTGATGTTATCTGAGAGACTTTACCAGCTGGTGACTGTTCAGTAATCAATTCTGTAGAAATAATAATATAAATCATAGAACTATCCCACCATGGAATATGCTGAGTTGGAAGGGACTCTCCAAACCACCAATTACAACTCCTTGTACCTGAGAGCATTTACCAAACACAGCTTGAACTCTGTCAGGCTGGGGCTGTGACCACTTCCTTGGGGATCGTATTCCAGTGCCCAAACGCCCTCTGGGTGAAGAGCCTTTTACTAATATCCAACCTAAACCTCCCCTGACACAATTTCAGGCCATTACCTCAGTCCTGTCACTGCCACCAGAGAGAGGAGATCAGTGCCTGCCCCTCTGCTTCCCCCCACAAGCTGTAACTGCAGTGAGCTCTCCCTTCAGTCTCCTCCAGGCTGAACAGAACTGACCTTAGCTGCTCCTCACATGACTTTCCCTCCAGAGCCTTCCCCAGCGTCATTGCTCTCCTTTGGATGCTCTCTAATAGCTTAAATGACTTTTTTACACTGTGGTGCCCAAAACTGCTCAAGTTACTCAAGGTGAGGCTGCAACAGGGTAGGGCAGAGTGGGACAAATCTAAATAACATCAAAAAGTATATGTTAGTCCATCTTGTAGTGGAGACTTACCTTAAACATGAGTTTGACATTCATGCCTCTTATGATTTTACCAGAGCAATTTGTTAATACTGCAGAACTATGGTTTTTTAAAAAGTCTGTCTATCCTTAACCTACAAAGACATCCATTAGTGAGAAAATGAGATTTTTCCAACTGCATGTGCCAGGCTCAGAGGAGGCTGTAAAGACATTTTTAATGCATCCTCTGCTCCATTGGAGTAACTAAGTACTTGAACATAAAGAAATTTAGACACTTGTCAGTAGTTTCACAGCTTTATGAAGGATTGATAGATTTTCTGATGCAGAATCGGGCCCTAAAGGCAGGTCTGAAGTACAAATCCCCAACTGCACTATAGAGACCTTTTGCTTAAAGGAGTGTACATCACTACTCCTAGAATGGCTGCAGCCAGGTCTGTTTTAAGCTACAGAAGAGCCCATCAGTAGCCAGGATCCCAATGTGGCAGTATAAGTTTCACAAGCTATTTTGATACTTTGTTTTTATTTCATATTTACCTTTTGTGCTTTTATACTCATTTAATATTCAACTTAAAATATACTTATAAATCCCACTGATTTTTTTTAAATAGAAATGAATTTAGACATAAGTTTGATATTTTTCTGAGGGGGTGGGTATATGTTTTCAAACACTTTCTGAACCTTGTTGCTTTTAGCTATTTAGTTATTTAGTTATTATAGCTATGAGACAGTAAGTCTCATAGAAATGCTGACTCCTAAGGGCTCAGCAAATGCACAGTGCATTGGATACAATTTTTTAAAAATTCCTGGCTGGAAAAAGCAGTAGCTGCTCTGGTGTGCCAGTGGGAAGTGCCAAAGCTGCTCTGCTGGGATGGGTGCGGGGTCACTGCCAAGAACAGTGTATTCCTCAGGCTTTTGGGCATTGTGTCCACTCAGCTGCATTCAATAATCACACCTCCAGATTTCACCATGTTGGAAGAAAGTATTTCTAATGTCATAGGCTTCAGAAGGACTGCAACCAAAGAGAAACAAACAGGGCACATGTCAGCCTGTCCTGAATTCAAACTAATAATGTGTATCGAACAAAGAGATTGCAGACATTGTGTGGTTATATCCCACACAATCTTCCTCTTGTTTTCATCTGCATTTTCTCCATCTGACTGAAAACTATTCTTTTCAAGCACATGCTTTCTGCAAAAATGTGGAAAATGTATTTATGATTTCTTTTCTTCCACTTTAAAAATCTTTCTAAATGTTGCTTTCATCTGGTAGATTTAATAATTCTGGATAGAAGACCATGCTCATGACAGGTCTGTATTTTCTTGGACATATTGCATTTGATTCTGAGAGCAGTTTTCAGATTTTTTTAAATGGAATTTTGTGGGTTTTGAGCGTTTGTTTTTCATTATGTTAAACATAGAGCATCCATATGTTGCTTTCCTTTGGGATCTTTAAGAAAACATACAGTCATTTAAATCTGGGCTATTTTATCCCTGCAGTTGAAAAATTCCTGTAGAAGATGGCTTCTGCCTTATATGATATATTTTTCTCCCTCAGTTGTTCCAAACGCATGTTCTAATTCCTTCTCTTCATTATGCTTTGTATGACAAAGTTGCTGCAGGTAAGTAAATGTGCATGGGATATAAAACAAGCTCTTAACTCCTGTGGTGCATAGTATAACACAAAATCTTGACCAGGGTGCTCAAGTCATATCCCTGGTTCATGACCTTCAGGTTGGTAGGTCACAATAGGAAGTGTAATATCTGGCTTCTATGGTGCAATCTTTATTGTAGGAATTATACATGAAATCTTACATGCTTCTATCAGTTGCAAATGTTCTTGTAGCTCATTGTACAATATGTCAGATGAAATGGATTTCATGATCTTTTGTATAATGCATATGTTCCAATAGTAATTTCAAACCTAATTTATTTCCTTGGAAATTCATTCATCTTTTGGGTGCCATTTTTAACCATCTTAATTTTCTATTATAAAAGCAGAGGGGGTAAATTCTTTGCTCTCATATACATGTCCCACTACCACTGGATTTTATACAAGATTTACACGGTCTAAGGGGAAAATTCAGCTTAGGAATAATTTTACTTTAACACTACCATGTAAGCCTTTTTTCTGTTCAAAATCTAGTAGTTATTTGGCAGTTGTGTTTCATTTCAGTCTTTCTGCTATAAGTAGAAATGCTTTTAAAGATATAATTTTTTCCAGATAATGTATCTCTGTAAATGACAAAGTTGACTTTGTGTCTTTCAAGATACCTGTATAAGTTATTGGGAATTTTAAAATCAGCTGCAAATGTGTCACGGAGAGTAGTCGTTGCATAACTCCTTTTTTTTTTTAATTTTAGTGGCTGTTGGCAAATGATGAGTGCAGAAAATGAACCAAAAGGAAGCCGACACAGTTCATTGTCTGCAAACTCCCAAGAAACTCTAAGATCATGGACACAATTGTTCCTATATTTTTGCCTTTAATAGGAAAAATAAGAGAATAGGGGATAAAGGTAGCCAAAAGAGTTTTAAAAAGTATATTTCATTTGGAAGAGTGGCATCCTGGCAAGAACAAGCACATTAAGCTGCAGGGCATTGTTAAGTAGAATAAATGTTTGGGCCAAAGGCAATGTATAAATGACAGTGCTGGAAATTTCGTTTTTCCCTTGGAAAAGAGATTTTTTCAGAGAGCAATATAATTGGCAAGTTTAAATACATTTTACATAGAGCAGGATGGGTTTATCCATTTATTCTGGAAACTACACAGTAATATTTCAATCTCAGCCCTCTTTCTTGCTAAGGAAGAATGAGCTGAGTACATCTCTAAGGTGTAAGAGTTACAGCACAGTTGATTTCCCTTGGACTGTGAAGTAGTGTCTGTAATTCATATCTACATTTTTATACTCTACATTCTCCTCTATATTACTCTGGTACTTTTACTCCTCAATGTGGTACATGAAAGACCATCTAAGATGTGGCATAATTTCCTGCAGTAATCTGTTTGGGTAACAACATGGAACGAAATTATTTTAAAAATCAATGAAATAATTAAGGAGACATTTGGTTTATTTTTCATCCTAAGATGTGAACCAACTAATACCTCAGATACTGCACAACAGTATTTCTGCGTCTTTCTGGAAATAACTGTAAAAAAAAAACGCCAGAAAGTTTTACAGAAATAACTCCTAGAATTTAGAAGAGTACATAACTGTAGTGGCTTGACCCTGGCTGGATGCCAGGCACCCACCAAAGCCACTCAATTTCTCCCCTCTGGAACTGGTCAGGGGAGAGGAAATATCAAAAAGGGTTCATGGGTTGAGATAGGACTGGGAGAGAGATCACTCACTGACTACTGTCATGGGCAAAACAGACTTGAATTTTAGAGATTCCAATTGAATTTATTCCTAACAAAGAACAGGATAATGAAAAGTAAAAATCAGACCTTAAAACACCTTCTCCCTAGACCTCCCTCCTTCCCAGCTTTACCTCCTTTGCCAGAGACAGGGAATGGGAGTTATGGTCAGTTCTTCACTGGTTGTTTCTGCCACTGCACAGGGAGAGGAGTCCCTTCCCTGCTCCAGAGTGGGGTCCCCCTCAATGGGAGACAGTCCTCCATGAATTTCTCCAACATGAGTCCGTCCTGCGGTTCTCCACAAACTGCTGCAATGTGTCACTCTCCCATAGGATACAGTCCTTCAGGCACAGCCTATGTCTCCAGTATGGGCTCCTCTCTCCACAGGACCCTGCTGGGAGCCTGTTCCAGCACAGGTCTTCCAGGGTGTCACAGCCACCTCTCAGGCATCCATTGGCTCTGGCCTGGGTCTCCTCCATGGGCTGCAGGTGGATTTCTGCATCCCCATGGCACTCCATGGGCTGCAGGGGCACAGCTGCTTCACTATGGTCTGCACCATGGGCTGCAGGGGGATCTCACTGCAGTGCCTGGAGCACCTTCTGCACTGACCTTGGTGTCTGAAGAGTTGTTCCTCTCTCATATTCTCACCCCAATGTTCTCTGGACACAATGACATCTGCACAATAACTTTTCTTTCCTTCTTCTTAAATATGTTATCGCTGAGACATTTCCATCATTTCTAATTGGCCCAGCCTTGGCCAGCAGCAGGTCCATCTTGGAGACACCTGGTATTGCTTCTGCTGGACATGGGGAAGCTTCAGAGAGCTTCTCCTAGAAGCCATTCCTCTAACCCCCTCCTATGCCAAAACCTGGCCATACAAACTCAATACATTAGGTTAAAAAAACATCATGCAATAAAACAGGCCTAAAATTCCAGATTAAGAAATAATCTTTGCCCAGAATTAAAATCAGAAAACCATATGAAAGTATGAAAATAAAAGTCCAAAACACAACATAAAGAAAATTATGGCCAATTACAAAAGATGAATGGTACTCACAAGCATCAGTTTATGAAAGCATTGGTTTCTTAATCCATTCACATCCCCTTCTTAGAAATAAATAATTTATTTAATATCAAAGTTGAAATATTTTGTACTTTAAAATATTGGTCACAAGAAGTCCATCTAAAAAGATAATGACATTTCTCAGTGTTCGTACTGAAGCCTGAACTGTAGATATACATCACACAATTTACTGGCTGAAGATGGCAAGAAATAAATGTCAGCCACAGGATTTTATATACAGACACTGCTAGTCACTCTGAAGGAGGTGTAGACTGGGACAGCCTTACAATTTTTACACCCGTGGAAGAAAAATGAGGGAAAGTTTTTGACACACCCTGTGGCATCTACATATGAGAAGACAGTCAGGAGCATGGGTGAAAGATAAAGATATAGAGAAGTAGATTTGTTCCCAGTGAAGAGCTCAAGTGCTATGTCAATTTAGTATTCCTGCCTTGATGGTATAATATTGGGCTACACTTCTTTTGCTAAACTGCATTAGCATCTGCTCACATAGTTTCCTGGCAAAGATATCAATGCAATTTGTGAAGGTTCAATTTTCCTTGTTTTGCACTTAGGTATATAACTGCTAATAATATCTGGAAAAGCACTATCGTACACATTGAGGGTTTTTCAGCTTGTAAACTGAAAGTGTTCTAGGATATCCCTCTCTTTTCAATGTCTGAAGATGTGAAGAAAAGTGTGATAGTGCTATCAATTTGTTCATAGTACTCAGTTTAGCCACATTGAAACTATACTTAGTCATGGCAAAGTCAATCAGAGGGTAGAATGTGACTGGTGTTCTTTTCCAACTGGACACTTTGTGCACCCCCAAAGTCTTCTATTTTGCATTAGCAGTCTGAACAGATTATTTGGATGTATGACAGTTAACTGCTGCTTCCTTGAGCAGATCTGTATATTTGTGGGTGGACAACCCTGCTACCTGGATTCTTCTTAAATTTGGCATGTACACAGCTAAATTCACCTGCCACACAGATATCCTGGTGACATGAAATTCTCTTTGTCTCTAACAGTTACCAAGTGTCTTTTGAATCTCTGTAGCTTTTGGGCTCAAAGGATACAAGAAAGAATTCTGTTCAGTTCATCTGAATTCTGTTCACACATGCACATTTATAAGGAGTGAAAAAAGAAGGACAACTTCCATTATATAAATACATGAAGAGTTTCAGTTTGCCAATATGTTTTGGAATATTTCCCAAACTGGAAATCTCAGTGTTCACCATGATCCTTAAATAAAAGAAGGAATTATTTTGAC
Source organism: Calcarius lapponicus (assembly GCA_039654755.1). Taxonomy (NCBI): domain Eukaryota; kingdom Metazoa; phylum Chordata; class Aves; order Passeriformes; family Fringillidae; genus Calcarius; species Calcarius lapponicus. The sequence goes on from JBBFKN010000057.1 coordinate 119,392, forward strand.
AATTTCACTGCTGCTTAGTATAAGTGTCTGTCATTGGTGTTACTATTACAGATCACAGATCGGGGGGGGGGGGGGAGGTGTGGGGGGGGGGGGGGGAAGAATATAATCTTAAATGTATATTTCTGAAGCTATGTTTTTGAAAGAGACCAGTGTAATTCAATGATACCTATGCATGGTTACCTATATGGATAGAGTGAAGCTGTAAGAATATCATATTACAGACAAGGAGTGTGATTTTATCAAATTTGCCTTTTTTAGCAAAGCTGTTCTGCTGGCTAGTCCTGTCCATGTATGAAATACTGCCACTGTAAAGCCGTGCCACTGGATTATACACAATTTCTGTTATACCTTTCAGGGCATCTGCATGGCAGATTAGGCAGCACTCTTCTGCAATTCCTCACACTCCTCTTCCTAATGGCAATGGTCCATCACCAGCTGCTCCACAGCTACAATTGCCTTCCTCTCAGCACCGTTTACTTCTCATTCTTCCTGGATGTGGTACATTTTGTTTTATGTCGTGTCACTGTTGTTATACGTACATAATGTACTCAAGTATTGTTTAGATTGACACAGTGTTAGCTCTAAAATTGAAAATAAAATGTCATTATTGGCAAGAGCAGCTGTTTTCACACACATTTTCTGAAGTTCAGTTTATTAATCAGGCTAAGCGGGAGTTTTGTACAAATGGTAGTATTTTTTCTTGAAGTGTTCTATGGGCTTTAGATTTCCATCATAACAGAATTGAGTAGTATAATGTAGAAGAAATGTTTGATGTGATTAAAACTGTTTATTCTGGGTTTGTAATTGATTTAATTGTAACATCTAGAGGGCTGCAATTTTGAAAAGTTTCAGCCCTGATTGCCTATTATTCACATGACAATGCTGAAATAAAATGACACTATAGTAAATGAAAACATAACAAATAACCCTGGCGGTTCAATAACATTTTGAAAGAAAATCAGTAGATGTTCAGCAGAAATCACCTACAGGAACAGCAGGAAAAAAGCCCATGTTTTAAATCAGTTTTCGTAAAAACCTGGTAAAAATTGACTGTCCCAGAAACTGTCATAATGTTACTCATCTAGTAAAGCTGTTTTGATTGTCTTCTATAATTTTAAATAACACCTGCTTGTGAAGTGCAAACAAACATTAGGAAAAAGGTCTTGTTCCCTATGCTGAAGCAATAGGGCTATATAGCCTTAAATTTCTCCCCAACCTTTACTACCCTCTATGTAAAAGTCAAATGTAAAGTTCACCAAATTTGCTTGGAATCCAGGAGTGTTTAGATTTAAACCTTGAAAAATTTTAACTGGTCCTTGACCCCACACAAAGCCTAGCTTTGCACAAGATCAGTAAGCTCTTCTTACAAACCAAGTTTATAGAGTAGGAAAGCCCTGGATGCAGGATGTTTCAGCATTGACTAACCAGCTGCAACACGCACATTATATCCCTATTAATTCCTATAACAAGAAAAATAAAGTATTCAAATCATTTACAATAAAAAAATTAATTTTTTACCAGTCTTCATAGAATTGCATAATCAAAAAAGTCACAGAATCACAGATTAAGGGGTCCAAAGGATCATTGTGTCCAACTCCTGGCCCTGCACAGCACCATCCCTAAGAGTCACACCATGTGCCTGAGAGTATTTTTCGTCCAGGAAAACAAATTAGTTCTAAGTATTTACATGTTACCATGAATATTAGTGTCATGTTTTGAGCTGCTGGACTGAAATATCTTGGAAATATTATTCTTTTCCTTGGTGAACATTGGTTCAATTATAACACGTAACACTAAAAGATGAGCCATTATAATTGTTTCCTACTATTTCATCACCAAATATAGAATATATATAACTCTTTCCTACTATTCTACTATATATATATATATATATATATATATATATATATATATTTATATATAGTAGAATAGTAGGAAAGAGTTATATATATATAACTATATAATATATATATATAACTATATACTATATATATTCTATATATAACTATATAATATACATATATAACTATATACTATATATATTCTATATTTGGTGATGAAACAGTAGGAAAGAGTTATAATGGCTCATCTTTTAGTGTTAAGTGTACATATATTCTAATGCGCACATGAAGGATCTAAATTTAAATCCACAAATTCAAACTTTCAAATTTAAGTTATTAGGCAATATCCATTCCTCCCTTTGTTTTTACTCTGCTGCAATTGTGGCAAGTTCTGTGTGGGTAATTGGGCTTTGTGTAATTGTGCTGTAATGTTTATAAAAGCCAGTGAATTCCATTAACACATAACTTTGCAGTAGACCTTGGACTTATCCAGTTAAGGATGCCACATTGTTTCTTTTAAGTTTTTTGGACCACATTAAAGTTTGTAAAGTTGGGTCTTAATAATATTTTCTTTTATTTTTTCTGCCTAATTTTCTCAGATTCATAGAAAGGTTTGGGTTGGAGGGGACCTTAGAGATCATCTAGTTCTAAATGTCCCACCATAGGCAGAGAGGGCACCCATTAAATCAGCTTCCTCAAGTCCCTACCCACCGTGACCTTGAAAATTTCCAGGGGTGGAGCATTCACTTCTTCACTGACTTGCAAACAACCATGATTTTTACCAATAATTAGAATCAGTTAACACTTTTCATAGTTCTTATACAGTTGTGACTGGGTCTTTGACAAGGTGTGGGTTACTTGAACATTGCTATATGTAGTCAATCTAATCTTCAAAGAGAAAATAGTTTTGCAAACTGCTTCTAATTGATACTAGGAGGTGGTGTGTTAGATTTATTTTTACGTGACTAGTTCAGTTAAATATTTACTGGAAAAATTTAAAAAATGCTTTGCAGATGACATGATTAAACACTTGCTGTTGTTTCATCAGTGCTAAATGATTTGTGTAGCTATTTCATTGAGTAGGTCTAATTCTTTCACTCTTTCAAACAAGCACTTAAAAATTTAGAGCAACACTGTTCTTTCATTGAAAGTTATTTCATAATCTTTAACAGCAAAAATGAGCTATTAGATTTCCATATCACCCAAAAAGGAGGCGAAATGTATCTCTAAACAGATTTCTTCAGTACATAAGAAACATAACTTAAAAATTCAGTATTTATTTTTTAATGTTTACTGATGTGGTTTAAAGTATTCAGGAGTTAAAAGAAAAGGCAGAGAACTGTCAAGGAAATTGAGACTAAAGCTACTACTTTATTGCTCTACTGATTATTCTGAAAAAGGAGTTGTTGCTGGAATAGTAAAACTACCAAGGGAAGAGCAATCGGTCAAAAAATGGAAGAGGCACAAAAATGTTCATTGAAGTAAAAATGGTATAAGAATAATTTCTGCAGCCTCAAATCACAAATGAAGATTACTATTTATAGAAAGAAATATAACAGAATGTAAGATTTAAAAAATTCCTTTGAAAATGTGATCTTTAGTACCATAGAACTAATCTTGAACTCATCTGATTTTGTTTTTGAAAACCTCTGAATGATTTAAAATATTGTATCCTATTATGTCTCTATCACGATGCATTTTGCTATGCATTGGCAAGAACATAAAACATAATTACTTTAGCATTTCTGAAGAAAGGTTAAGTAGGTCTTATGGAGTTTTTGAGCATTTGAAAATGTTCAGCTGAGAGAGTTGAAGTTACTCGAGCTGGAGAAGACTTTGGGGATGCCTTAACAGCAGCCTTCCAGCAGTGAAAGGGACCTGGAGAGGGGTTTTCAACTGGGACGTGCAGTGATAGGACAAGTGGGAATGGCTTTAAACTGAAAGAGATCAGAATTAGATTAGATATTAGGAAGAAATTCTTCACTGTGAGGGTGGTAAAACACTGGAACAGGTTGCCCAGAGAAGCTGATGTCCCATCCTTAAATTCTCCAAGTATAGTAGCAGAGAGCAAAAGATGGGGCAAGAGGGAATCTATCCAAGTATGATTCTATCCTATGGATATAAACTTTTCTTTGTAGACTTAATGTATAGTGTACTACAGATGTCATCTTACAATTTTCTGGTTACCATCTTACTCTATTTTTTCCATATCCTAAAGGTGATCTGATTATTTGGGCTGATTATTAATTTATGTAAATAAGAGCACATATCATAAAGAAAAAAATATACCCTTTTTCTGCAGAAGAATGATAAACTGCCAAAATGTCTTTTTTTACAAAAAAGCACTGGTCATGTGATATTTGTAACTTCACTTTGGGCTATTCTTAGCTGGTCATTGCCTTCAACAGAATTTGTCAATGAAGTTTTCTGGCCTGGTGTTCACAGCAGAGAAATTATAAGGATATGGCTTAGGAGGTGTTTCTCCTTCAGGAAAACCTACTACTTATGGCCAAAACCTGTGCACACCATTTTTGATACTCAAGCTCTTTCTTAAAGACCCGAGACTTCTACCTCTCTATGTAAATTTTACTGCTCCTTCTGACCATGACAGCTAATTCTGTGTACTTCAAATGTGAATGATGATTTTTTTACATGTTAGGAAAAAAATCTTTGGTAGAAACAGAAGGCAATCAAAATGGCATAGAAGAATAAGTGTCCTTTTTCTTCACAATATACCAAATTCTGCCTACTGCTATACACAAAGGAAAAATGAGTTATTACACTGAGGACTAAGTTAACTACCTAATCACAGATGGGGTCCAGCTAAATATTACTAAATAAAATTTAGAGTCATATTTCAGGATAGCATATTGTTAAGCCAGCCTCATAGGTCTAAAAGTTTACTTAAAAGCCTCTCTGCAAGATCAGAAAGGGGGCAGGTGCTCTTTAGAAAAGAGGATGGAAGTTAGCTGTTTCCTGAGAGGCTATGTCAAATGAGTGCACTTGCTCTCTCTCAGTGTTCCAGGGTTGTCTCATATCAAGAGCCAGTGTCCCTTTAAACAATACTGGGCCAAAATTCCCTGGAGGCAAGTAAAAAAAAAAAACAACATCTTGAGATCTTCCTGGATAATAGAGAAGAAGATATGGAGCTTGAGGAAATATGGGGCTAAAGGGATATTAAAAGGTTAATGGAAGTGACCTGTTATTTAGGGTATGTCATAGTAGCGAGAAATATTTTAAGACTTGGTGCTGCCTGGAGAGACATGGAACAGAAATATACCTTTTTGTTTTCTCCGTACACTGCTTCAAAGAAATATTTGAGTTCATCTCTAATTTATTTCTTCCAGAGTGAGTGGCAAGAACTTTTGGCTGAGATTAAAAGGAGTAACAATGAAGGAGTTATTTGATCATTTAAAATTAGCACATATACCACTCAGATGTCATTTTGCCAGAAAGTTTACTTCTGTAACTAGAAATGCAGTACAACTGGAAAAGGGAAAGGTGACTTTTTCTAATCAGTGAAATAAGGTGAATATTTTAATCTTTACCAGTGTTTTTTTTTCTTGTGAGTTTTAACACCAGGGGAATGACACTGGCACTGCTAATACTGAAATTTAGACTTGCAGAATTTTATTCCTACAGTTTATGCTCCACCCACACATTGAAGTTCAGACACTTACTATTAAGGGCATTGTTTTACCTAAAAAAATAATTTCATACACTGCTAATGAGATAGCCCGGAGGAAAGATGGGGAATCTGACCCTTGTAAATATACAATAAAATACATTCCTGCAAGATCTACCAAAGCTTAAGAAATTAATAAACATGATTCAATACAACATTATTAAAAATATTTTAAAGTAGTTGCATTTTGAAACTGATATATCTTATTTTCTTGCTAAAAGTTATCCACTACCTATTGCATCAGAAATCAGAGAGCATCTTCAAAGTTGTCCTTCCTGCACCCATCCAAATGACAAGGATTTACAGTGACAGGATAGTTCAGTGATTTGGACATAAAAGATTTGTTTCATTGTCTTCTTTATAGAGGTGCCCTCTTCCTTCTCTGAAAAGCTGGTATATAATATTTTTCTTTTTCACTTGAAATAAGATCTTTTTATATTTTGGAATGTTATGGCAGTGACTGGTATAAATACGTATGCCCATACACATCAGAAAAGCTGTATTCAAAGTTACTTGCAATTCCTAATTTTTCAGAGCAAGATTCTCAAGCTGGAGAGTGAGTGAACTGAACATTTTGGTGTATAAACACTAAAGGGAGCTTGGAGAAATTCTAGGGTCATTGATTAGGGACAAAATAGGAGAACACTTGGACAGGTGCAGACTGGTCAAAGACAACCAGGACATTTATAAAGGGGAAGCCATGCTTGTCAAATGCTATTAACTTGTTTGAGGAGGTGACAATGAGAGCTGACAGGGGTGAAGCAACAAACATAATCTGCTTGGACGTCAAGATGGCTTTTGATACTGGCACACTGAGGAGCAGATACAGGGTTAGTAAGAATCTAATGATAAAGTGACTGATAGAATGTCTCTAAAATCTCTTAAGACTCAGTACTGCTGACATAGCACAGCAAAACATGAAAGAAAATGTAAAAAAGTGATGGATATAAATGAATTTGATAGGGATTTTTCACAATAAAAAAGAGAATGGATGGATGAATTAGAAAGTTTGTGACGGAGGGAGGCAGAAAAAGAGGAGTGGTGGGAGAGGAAAAAAGCTGACCTGTTCATTTATTTTTGAAAGAGAAAATGTCTTGAAGATTACTCTATAAAAGATCACTGTAGAAGACAGGAGCAAAACCACCTGATATATCCCTCTATATCTGTCCATATCTGCCCTTAACTTTGCTGCAGACAGGAAGTGGTTGCTGAAATGATGATTTTCAGTACGTGCTGGATATTTGCGGGGAACAAGACTCCTAAGGGCTTCATGATGAAAAAGGCAAATTTGAGGGTTTATTCCTGTATAGAAACTAGCTCTGTGCTCGATACCTTCTTATTCTTTTTAAAGTAGAATAGAAATAGAAGTGTAAAGGATCCTTGACTTCTGCTTCCTGTAGAAATGGCCATTTCTCTGGACATGTTCACATTCTGTTTTGTAGAAATAGAAGTGTAAAGGATCCTTGACTTCTGCTTCCTGTAGAAATGGCCATTTCTCTGGACATGTTCACATTCTGTTTTGTATGGTAGTGTTTGCCTTTTATCACTTTCTATTTGCTAAGAGAAGCAAATAGAATTTTAACAAATAGGTACCAATAGGTCTCAGGTGCAAAAAGTTAGTGAACTTATTTTTGAGACAAAATTTGCTGAGTGGATAACTGTATGGAAAAAAATGAAGTAATAATAATAAAATATATTTATAAGAACTTTCCATTCAATCATATGTTCTTAGTTACTGGAATGCTGTGTGAAGTTACAATATGTCTTTTAGTTTTTAGATTAATACAGTACAGGCATAGACTAAAATATTCCATTGTGAATAGAGGAAGCATAGATTACTGGTGTGGAATACCTGTGAGCAAAACAAAAAAAAATCTAATGAGAAGACCTAAATCTTAACTGATCTGTTATTTTGGAAGATTTTTTTGCTAGGCTTTTTGAAATACTTAGCAAAATCTTTGACAAATTTTTTCATGTCCTGTTTTGTTTTAAAAACAAGAGGAAAAGGTTTTGAGGTATATGATTGAAATAAATTCATTATTTTTATTGATTTTACATTTAAAAGCTTATGTTCTGGCTCAAAATGTTTGTTTATTATAATTAAATGTAGTAATCAGAGACAGGAAAAACTGGTCCTTAGGCAAGAAACAGGAACAGCCTTTGTAATTGAAGAACAGATACAACAGGTACAGTTCCTGTTTCTAAGAGAAATGCAGTGAATCAAGAACATACAAGAAGTGTGAAGTATGATGGTATATCAACTGTCTAAGAGAAGGTTGAGCTAAATTGTTATTTATTTATTAATATACATATTTTGCGCAACTTCTTGTTCTAAGCAGCTCTGCAACTGCTCCCTATCTTGACTGAAAAGTCCTGTTTCATTCAATTTCCTTGATTTATTGAATTAAAAGCAAGTCTAAGTTTAGAAAGAAATCTGCTTTTGTAGCTTTCTCTTAGTTAAGAGAGAAGGTTGCACTGTGATGATGGCTTCAGTGGCCAAATGTGTGAGAAAAAGAAAACAGAACACAATAGAAAATAGAAAATAGAAGGTGCTTTGGACTTCTCAGAACCCAATTGTACTAATTACCAAATTTGATCATGGTGGGAAACAGGCTAACATTTTGGGACAACAGGAAAATACAACCCCAATTTTATTAGTTACTTGGTTTTCAGTTTTTTAGTCATTTCATCATCACATCTTTCATGTGTTTTGGGTTATGTCATCTGAAGTAGTTGAAGTATAATTATCACACTGTAACAAATACAAAATAGGTATATTTTTGAACAAGAAAACTAACGCATACGGGAATAGAACAGGACAGCAGAAAGGTAAACTTGTGAAATAGGGGACACTGGATTTGTATATTCCTGTGCATTTTATTAACAAACTGAATATTTTAAAGCTAGTTTGGATGCTGAAAAAAGACAAGGAAATTAATATTTTTGTAATATAGATGTCACCTTATATTTCATGCCTGATTCATTTGAAAATGTAGATTAATTTGCAAACAGTTTAGAGAGGTGAACTATTGAATTGAGTCCTATAAGATTTAGGATTTGTCATCTTTTAAAGTTGACACTCAGTGAGAGCTTGTCAATTACAAAGAAGTGAAATGAAGTGAAAATAAGCCTCGTCTTCATCTTCTTGTTATATGCTTGGTTGGTTATAGAGACACCATTTACAAGCTGAGAATAATTACTTGCAAAGTATTTTTGCCTTTAAACTAAAATTATTTATTATTTTACCTTACTCCATTTTGATAAAGCAGTTACTCTAATTTCCTAATCTCATAACCACAATAGTGTTTCTGTACAAGTAGCTACCTGAAATTAAGTGTTTGAGTTGAAAATGGAAAACACTATTTAGAGTAGGATTTTTGTCTCAAACATTACTTATCCTCTTGTGATGAGTTATACAAAATTTCTTCACTTTATGAATCTACAGCAGCATGTAATTTGACAAATACACATATGATAGGGAGAGATGCAACAGTAAAAACCTTTTCTATTTACATGAAAACATATCAACATTCTCTTCCACCTTAAATGGATATTATGTTATCAGTCTCTTGCTTCCAGTAAGACTTTAATTTTTGTAGAGCTCATTCTTTTAAACCTTTCCTTAAGCTGTAATATAGTCTTTCTGATGTGGTTTTCTCAGATTGAAGTCAGTTAACACTTTTTTTCTTATCAGTTTTATTCGACATAATGAATGCTTAGAGGATTTCTGTAATCAAATAACTTGTATCATCCTACTTTGCATCCAACATTCCTGTACTTCATACATTTCCCTATTAAATTCCATTTTATCAAAATCCTCTAGCTGTCTTAGAAGAAAGTACTCTGTCACCAAATTGTTTTCTTCTGGATAAAATAATAAAGATGTATTCAGCAACTCTGCTAAAGCATTACCTTTGATTTTTAGCTGGAACTCTGAGCTCTGGTTTTTTCTTGCTTTTCCCAGTGGTCTGTCATGACCAACTGAAAACAGAGAGACTGGATAATTTGTCTGTGGTGCTTAGCAAACCAGTAGCTCAACTTGAACGGGAAGAAGCCATCTCCCAAATCAGAGACTTGTGCCCAGACCACAGAGCTCCCCCAAATTATCTCCTCCCAGCAGAAGGAGTGCTTAGGAAAGCATAGCGCCCTTTTCCTGAATGGGAACTGGTACTTGATGCCAGTTATTTTATTTGTAAATGTACACAGAACCTAGTGATCACATATGCAAAATATAGATGTCAATTATTAAAGTTTAGAAAGGATAATTACAATTGTTTTTGCCATGCAGTAAATTTTCTTTATTAATTGTACTGGATAATTGCATTTGTGCATCATTCTTGTGGTATTTGAAGCACAAAGCAAATCTTATAACACCTCTTGTATTATTTCAATTTTGTATTTTAGTATTCATGCTATTCCCTAGTAGAATTCAGTTATGCTATTTAAATGTACAGTAGAATATTTTCCTTTTTATTGCAGAAGAATGCTTTGATCTATCAAAAAAGTTTAATTGCATTTCATGCAGTAGTTTCTGTTTGTAATTAGGTGTATGTGTGGCAGTTGCTAAGTGTTTCTTTCATGTCCTTCCATTTATTTTTAAAGCAAATTTTCTGTTACACCATCACGTACTGCGCAGTAGGTGCTTTGCTCAGATTCTGGAACTACATCTGCATATTTGATTCCCCCAGTCACTCTTGAAGTGTTTTGGCAGCTTGGCCTTTGCTTATTTTAATTATTTCCTTACTGGGTTTGATGGACAAATGCATGGATTTAGTGAATATTTTAACATCTCTGACTCTGAATAGGAAATTAAAGATCAATGAGGAATATCGTGTGGGCTGTAGCAGCCCTTTTACATTTTTTTTCTTTTTTCTTATTTAAATAATATCTGAAAAAGGAAGTTTGGTTAATAGAGAATGCAAAACAAACAATAGATAATTTGGAGTTTAGCCCTCAGGCGGATTTTGTAATATTCCTATCCTACTGAATAGCATGACATTTCACATGGGATCCTATAAAGCAGCTTGAGGAAGAAGGAAAGAGTTGAAGAAAATAGTTTGGATCTAGTGATTAATATCCTATTGATTATTACTAAGAATGTAGAAATACTTTCTGCAAAGCATAAAAGACTACTGAATTTCAAATGAGCACAGAAATATATTTAGCTGAATTGTGATTTTATTTGGTATTATCACACTCCTGCTCATACTTATCATCCTTTCCCACTCATGGAAATTGCCATTAATTTCTCTTCTGCAGATTGCAACAGGTGTGTGAAATTGAAATATATTTGAATTCCTAAATAAATCACATTTATTTAAATATCAGTTAAAGGAAAGGGCAAAATCATATTAAAACTACTGATTGGTCACATCAATACTTCATTTTTATTTTATTTACCCTTTTGTTGCCTCTGATATGGTATCTTTTTTTTTTAGCTTTTCATTCATGTTTTCTGGAAGTGCATTTTTATTCTTATTTTTCTTTTTTTTTGCTCCTTTGTGTTGATACTTTCCTTTTCCCAGTATATTTTCTCACTCCTCTCTTTCAACTACTACAACTAAAATTTGCTTTCTAAATCTAAGTCCTTTCTCAGTGTTCTGTCATATACAACCTTCATGTGTCTTTGTGGCTGCTCAGCCATTATTTCAAACAAAGCTTTTAGTTGAATAAGGTGTGAAAGAAAAGTGGAATGAAAAAAGTGGGAGCGTACTCAACTGAATCCATGAATCAAGACACAGAACTTCAATAGCTGACATACTGGCATGGGGAATCCCAGGTCTTAAAAATCAGTGTCTTTGTTATATGGAAGTCTGTGGAATTTTATACAGTTTGGCCTATCTTGGTATTTTTCTTAGAATATAAACTTTGCAGTTGCAATGCAGCAGGATTGTATACTACCTTCTTATCTGCTGTTCTGGGGCTATCAATAAAGGTAGGAAGGAAGTTGTTGCTGAAGTGCAGCATCGTTGATTAAAAATAGCTTGCCAATGACATTGATTTCTCATTTCAGTTTAAATTTTTAGATAAAGCTTAGATTCAAACAAAAGAACAGTCTGGACTGACACAGCTGAATGAATATACAACCAGCTTCAGACAGCAGCCAGAGAAACTGGCTTCTCAACGTGGCTCTGAGGAATATGGATCAGGTTGGAGTGTGGTGGCCAGTGGTTGACCAATTGATCAGCCAACCAGTCTATTGGTGAGCATGCTAATATGCTCAGAACTGCCTCTTGCCATCAGAACAAAGAGGTGGGATGGAATATTAACAAAATTTACATAATACAGATGGTGAATAAATAGACAGCCCATTATAAAACTTCACTACTTTAGTGGCTTTTGCATTGGTCAAAAGAGACAGTGGGAAATCTTCAGTTTTGTTTTGAATAAAATGTTTTCCTTAAAGCACTGATGCTGAAAAAGAATATTTTGCATGTTCCCCAACAAATTTTATGTCAGAGCCAAGGATTCAAGGGAAAGTGATTACAATTTTCTTAACAAAAAAAGCTTGCGATAAAGCAGCTTAACATTTTGTTGCCAAGGTAAAATAGGAAAACTTCTATTCTAGCTGTAGCTAGCATAAAGTGCTCTTCAGTATCATTACACTTTTGTATCCTCATTTTAATTTTAAAAAGTATTTAATCCCTTTTCTATTTTTTTTTTTTGTACCTGAGCAGTTCAAAATGTTATTAATGCATTAGATGCTGCTGTTGACCTAAGGGGACTAATACTTCTCCTTCCTGTCCAAATCCTACTTCAATATATAAAATAGCAGCTGCTGCAGTCAAGGGTAGCATGAGCTTTCTGAGGAGAAATGAAAGTAATTCCAAAAAACAATATAATTATTGTGCATCTGACTGAATGTTTCTCATCTAATTTTGTAGAAATACATTTTAGAATCTTACATATAGAAAATTAAGTCAAATTATATAAGTAAAATGCAAAAGAAATGAAAAAGTTCGAAGTGTGCTGTGAGTATACAATGGAGTTCCCATGCACCAGCGCAAACAATAAACAGAACAGGGATTTTTTTTACTTTTTTTGTTAATGAGCAAGGTAAATGCTATGTAAAATGGTTTATCTGTTTTGTAAGAATTTTGTTTCAACTTTTTAGGATGTGTTTTATATAAAAGCATGTATTTATAAGTTGCTTTTTGGCCCCCTTCAATTTTCTTTTTCAAAATCTCAGATTAGGCTACTCAAATATCTATATATTCATGCAAGTATCATTTACTTCTTCACTGAAAAACACAAAGTCATTTCTATTTATGAACATTTTTTTTGTAATGTGACCTGGCATTTCTCATCACTACTGCTTGCAGTCTAGTCCTATAAAATTTAATGGATGTCAAAAAATGAGCACAGTATGAAAAATAAATAGACAAAAGAGAAATCCTTTACATGTTAACCAATGTCACAGAAAGATCTCTTGAAGTTAAAATCCCCATGGAAAAAAATAATTTAGTCTTGGCCAAAAGAAATACCTCTTTAAGATATATGGCTAAGGGAAATCTTGGAATTTTCTGTCTTTTGAAAAGAGTAGACTTAATTTGTATGTCCTCTCAAACTATGCTTCATCTTTATTAGAGAAATCCTTCTTTTCCAATGGTTTTAGGCAGATTAACTGGCCTAATTGGACCTAAGCTGCTGTGAAGAGAGAGGGAAAAAAGGTGGAGGCACAAGCTCTCCAAGTCCTCAAGTCACATCCTCCTGGTTGACTGGTCTGCTTAGCCAAGCTGAAACTGGTCTTATTGTCATGTTGGGTGCATTAATTGGAGTGCAGACTAATTTGCAAGAATGCTTTAGTGCCCTTTAAAAGGTGATTTAAAATTCAAAGTGATGGAAATTGTATAAAAGCATGCTGATCTGATCATTACCCAGAATTCAGTTTGACATTTCCTCTATTTATCTGTTTTTATTGTTTAGACTTTAAGTTTACTGTGAAAGACTTAGGAGACTGCAACAATTCATTATATTCTCTGGGTTGGTTGATAACCCTTCCCTTTTTTAAACTCAGAGAATGCTCTAAAAGTAAACCAGTTAAGCACAAAAATGTCTTGTTTGGGGATGATAAAATAAAGCATATATTTAGATCATGCAATGTAATAATAAATACAGCAATGGATTTCTCTTGTTTCCATCGAATAAATGAAAATACACTCTTTGGAATGGTCTTACGAAATAGAGACATTAGCACCTCATTAACATAGGTTTGAATGGTAACAAGGATAATGAATTTACATTTTCCAAGCAAGAGGCCACAAACACAGAATTATGCACTATTTCTGCAAACTCTATAGGTAAAGAGATATCCATTGCTGAAGTGCAGCTGTGCACATGGATGAAGAATGATTTCTGTCAGCACTACCAAACAGCTCTCCACAACATTAACAAGATAAAAATATTATTTGTCATATGAAATTATACAAAAAGCCTTAAGATAGTTTATAATTAAAGTACATAAATTAGACTCTCATGCAATGCAATAAGCATGACCAATTTCCAGTGATTTTTGAGTGATGGACTGTAGGAAACTACTATTGGAACCTTTCTTCTGCATTTTACTCAAATCCAACAAATGGATTTTAGTCCTGACACAAAGCAAATTATGCTTTACCAAAGTGAAGGCAATTGATGCTATCCCTGAAGCATACTATACTTGTCTGTACCAGAAACTGATAACAATGGCTATTGCTAGTGCAAAGTCCTTGGTAGCTAGTGCTAGTTCCTGAAACATTTAGATATAATATCCTGAAAACATACTTTTACTTGGAAGTTGTCCCCTGTTATTCTCATAAAGAGAGATTCTGTTTGTGCAGTAATTAACAGGTTTGGATTGCAGGCTACCCTCTACCCAGATAATGTCTACAAAGCCATTGTCTTCAGTGAAATTGTGAGGACTTTGCATTCCATAATACATGGAATGGTTTCTTTTTGCATATAGCTAAGTTCCTTGCTTAAATGGAGACAAATGAGGCAGGTAATATTTCTTTCTTATTCTGCACAGAAGAGGAAGAGAAAAAAGATTCCACCTTCCAGTATACCAGCAGTCAATGTTTTCAAATTTGGATTGAGAAACAAGTCCATGTCAAACTACACTGAAGTAATGTAACATTTCTTTAAAGAAAAGTTTTAGTGTTGCTTTCAGATTTTTTTTTTTCCTGGAGCTATAATTTTTTCAGGCTGAACTGTGAGATTAATATCCAGCTCTCTCTAAGATTTGTACTGTACAGTCAAGTTTGTGGCACTACCTAGAGATGGCATAGTGAGGCAGAGGCTGACTTAAGAGATTAATCCTTGCCAGTAACAATATGTCTGCAAGGACTAAAAGGAAGACATTCAGATCTTAAATTGAGTTTCTAGCCTGACTGCAAATGTCAATTTTATAAGTGGTAAGTGTGAATATGGAAAGGAAAATATGGAACCTCATGGTTCCATACTATGGAATTAGGCAACTGTCATATTAAAGAGTGAGCACGGAAATTTTGGCCTCTGTGTTAGCTGAACCGAGCTAGTACTTCTACAATGTATTATATGCTTTTGACTGTGCAGCTATCTTTTGGCCATTTCAACTATATTGCATTTGAGGAATTTACGAGTTCAATTTTTTTATTTTGGTTTAATGTAATGAAGTATTGGGGCTTATTTACTGAAAAACCACTGCCACACTCATAGGTTGAAAGAGAGTTGCTTAATGTAGTGCTTCTTTCCTTAAAAACAAACTTTGCATGTATTTGTTTCTCTATTTAATTTTATTCTCAGTTAAAGAAGAAAATATTTACCATGGTAACCTGGATTACATAAAATGTGGATAATTTGTTCTAAGAGTCATGGCAATGTGTAATGAAATCTGTCCCCGAGATATTAATAGTGTTTTCATATCATGCAACATGGTCCCATTGCTCGTTGCACAAGATTACCTGTGGGCAAAAAGCAAAGCATTAGGGAAAGCCTAAACATTTGATTAGTTGTAATATCATAAAGATGGACAGTTTGTATAACAGGTTGTCTTGTATGAGAATTGGCTCCTTAACACACTCTGCTTGTATTATCACATTGAGTAACAAAAAACCCCAACATGCAGAGCACACCACAATGTTTGTTATGCAAACAGCACACACTCAGTGTCCTCTCAACGCTGCAAGAGTTTAGGAGAGGAGGGACCAAGGACAGATAAATAACAGTAATGCAACTTAAGAAGAGGGCATGTTCCACTAGGAAGAAATTAATGATAAGAAAATGTGATAAATAGATGCACTTATGAGCACAGAGTCCTCTGAAAAAATGACTTAACTCATGCAGTCAGAAATCCAGTGAATTCTCTGTGTAAAAGGTATATATTAGCTATCCATGCAGTCTTGAACATGAAATCAGCTTTATGTTCTAAAGTAGGTAAGCATAGGCACATCTCAAGTGCCTAATGGCCAACAAGGTGAAACTCTGACACCTTAAATTTGTGTGGACATCAGTAGGGTCAGGACTTTTCTCAGTATATCTTCTATTTGTAAGAAGGCTTAATATAAATTTTTAACTCACTCAATATGAGAATCTGGAAATTTTTATTGCTGTTTGACCAAGTGGTAAATAGCACTACCTCTGCATTTTCACCTGAGCAGATGGAAAACTGCACATTATGCTGATATTTTCCATACAAACACACCCATGTGCGCTTTGCATAATTTGGGAAAGCTGACTTCTGAAGAAGCTAGTCTGGTACTTATGCTTGTACCCTTGGGAGTAGCCTTGGAACTGAACTCTTTGGGAACCAAACCCTAGGACACACAGCTGATACAGTCAGGCTACACAGCAGATCACTCTGTGAGGAATAGAGATGGAAGAAACCTGTGCAGTGCAGCACCAAGTCAGCCCCACCACACTGGTGCTACAGCAGCTTGCCCAATCTGGTGCACTGCATGGTGGCACGGGCAAGTGGCAAGTGAGTTGATTTAGCCACAGGGAGCTGGACATGCCAGGTCCACTTCCAAAGTCCTAATCCAAAATTGCATAACTGAGATCTCAGAGTATCGCCTTGGATCTCCACATTTTGGACTTTTCTTTTACTTTGTCAATCTCTCCTCCAGGAGTTCACCTGCATTTAAAGCCAACAGATAAGAGCTCTTTGCTTGTTTAAAAAATGCATGTGCTCAGCACTACTAAGGCCTCAGAATGCTAAGCATGGTATCTTCTCTGCTGGAGAAAATCTAGAGAACCAAAACAGTAACACATGTAAGTCATGGGAACCTGACCATGGTCGAAAAAATGAGCTTTCATCACACAGGATGGAAAACAGCCACATGTAATTAGAAGGTTGCTGCCAGAGAAGAAAAATTATCTGTTCCCAACATCCTTTGTAGAAATGATAACTAAAGGGATTAAATTAATCAAAAATTTATTCAGAATAGACTGTGGAGAAAACCTGCTCACAGTAGGGATAATGAAGATCTGGGCAAGAGTGCCTGAGAAGGTTTTGAGAATATCCATTTTTCATAGTTTTTATTAATGGATTCAACAAACAATTGTCAGGAATAATACAGGTATATTTTAGATCTTGTTTTAGGCAGTGGATGAACTAGATGACTTTTTGAAGTCCCTTCCAGCTATAATTTTCTACCATTCTGTGATTTTAAAAGATGATCTGTAGACAAAAAAAAAAAAAAAACTAAAAAAAAATGTGCAAACAGGATCTATTTACTGAGCAAACTATGATATTTCAGAATAAATTAAACAAATCAGTTGTCTGTTTAATGACACAGACCATTGGGTGATGAAGGAAGAATCACATACATCACCTGAAAATTAAATAAAATATTTGAGACATCAATTTTTTGAAATTCTTTATATTTTATGAAGAAAGTGTGATTAAAAAAGCCCAAAGTATTCAATATTCAGCTACTTGAGGTTGCTTTCTGCAAAATCTAACTAGATAGCCTGTTTCTTGAAAACATATTTTGCTGTGAAATTGCATAGGGTTTTATTCATATTTAAACTAAATTGTCTCCTATGAAGCAACTACAATATTGATCACCTACTAGAGAAAGAATAAATATGATTAAAAGAATACATTGTCTCACACTGCGTAGTTTACTATTTCTATGTATGCACATAATACATATTAAAGTACTTAAAAATAGCAACCATAATTTTAAAAATGGTGAAATATACTTAAAATAATTTACTGAAAAAAACACATAATCATATAATAATATCACATCATACCATATCATAAATTCAGAAATAGTTTTTTGAAATTCATCCTCTATTTCTCCATTATGGTACTTTCCCTGAAGCTTGGGCAGAACTTCACAGTGCAGTATGAAAGATAGATGTTAAGGACATCAGGTGCAACATTGAATAACATTTAAAAAATTTCAGACAAAGACAGGTAGGAGGTCATTAGGATGCAATGTCAGTAGCTAATATAATGTGGCAACACATGAAACTTAATGCTAATGTTAAGCATTTTGTTTCTCATAAAAATGAAAATCTAATAACTACTTCACTGAGGAAAAAAAAAAGATGACATTACTTTTTAGCAATAATAGCGCTACCACTTTATGAGACTAATATCAGTAGAAACTTTAAAACTTATCTGAAAATTTATTGAAAGTCCATTAAATAAAAAATACATGCCATGACAGATTTCCTGTAGTTGCTACATTTTGGTAAACCTATATTTCAACATATCTGATGTTACTACATGAATGGTGCTAGATCATTCACTCAGAGCAATTGGAAAACAAAGCTTTGCAAATGTTTGACATAAAATGTCAGTTTGGGCCATGGAAGATCTCAAGACTTGACAAGAGACCTAATAGTAGATGAATGTTGTGTGCCAAAAAATTAGCAAGTGCTGTGTTCATAATACCTCCCCACTAACACCATTTTTAACAACAAAAAAAAAGGTCTTAAATATACCTTTACCCACAAGGGTACATAGAAATCAGGTGCAGCAACCATACTAACAATATTGACAAGTTACTCTAAAAATGTAGCTGAGTGTCCTCACTAAAATATTTAACCCAGCATAATAGTCTAGAATCAAAATTAACCATGTTTTAAAATCAGTATCAAAGAGGTTAAAGTTAGCAGACACTGTAAAGCTGTAATACTGCTTCTTAAATTATTTGAACAGAACACAATCCAAAACCCGTGGAAAAAAATTGGATGGGCAAAATGTAACTTGTGTAGCATGTGTCTATTTCTGTTAGCTGAATTGCCAATGAATATATATATACATACATATATATATATATATATATATATTTAAAATACTAAGATATCTGAAGGGAATCTGGAAAGATGGTTAAAGTGTTAAAACAGTGTTTGGTAAAGTAAGGGGGAACAGATTACCATGGAAAATATTTTGACAGTAAGGTTTTTCACCTTTTATTTTAAACTGGAAAATTAATTGAACGCTCAAGAAAAGAGGACATTACTGAAATCTTCTCCAGAAAATGATATATGGTATACATTATTTATTAGAAAATATACTTTTTGCATATGGGTTTTGCCGTTAGGGCAAGTACAGAAGTTTTTGAGGTTTTGCCACTACATATAATAGTGACTGTAATTAAAGGAAAGCCTGTAGAAAGAGAATAAAATAAACTATATTTGTTATATCAGGCATTTGAATTGCTCATGTGAATTCAGAAGCTTTTCAATTTTATATTCTCATCAAAATAAGATTTAAAAAAGCAGAGCTAAAGATGGTGGGAAAAGTAATTTTTTTTTATTAAATAAAGTCTTTCAAGAATTTCTAAATTGGTTCAATCTTTGGACAAAATATTACTTTTAGAGGAAGAGGGTCTTCCCCTACAGAGGAACTACTAGTTTAAGATTAATCAGCTTTGGCACAGAATAGCACAGTCTGTTGCTTATATTGTTCCCATCAGAAGGGGCTGAATTTCAAAATCTGTCAGGACAGAAACAAGAATCTCTATTCATGCATCACCACTAAATGTTTTAAGGATGGAGCAATTGGCTGTACTATAGGGAAGGTACAGATGAACGTACAGGTGGTCGAGTGGATTGTGTGCTATAGAAACTCTTCTCGTGAGCATGACAGATCCACCTGCAGCCCCTGCAGGAGACCACACTGGGGCAGGGGGATGCCTGAGAGGAGGCTGTGACCCTCTGGGAAGCCTGGAGTGCTGGAGCAGGTTCCTGGCAGGAACCTGCAGACCCATGGAGAGAGGAATCCACACTGGAGCAGGTTCCCTGGTAGGATTTGTCACCCTGGGACAGACCCAGGCTGGAGCAGGCTGTGCCTGAAGGACTGCACCCAGTGGAAAAATGACCCATACTGAACAATTTGTGAAGAACTGTCTCCCATGGGAGCAATGTTGGAGAAGTTCATGGAGGACTCTCTCCTGTGGGGGCGACCCCACACTGGAGCAGGGGAAGGACTCCTCTCCCTGGGCAGTGGCAGAAAGAACAGGTGAAGAACTGACCATAACCTCCCTTCCCTCTCTCCCTGCATCACTGGGGAAGGAGGTAGAGCTGGGAAGGAGGGAGGCCTGGGGGGAAGATATTTTTAAGATTTGTTTTAATTGTCATTATCAGGGTCTGATTTTGATTAGCAATAAATGCAACTAATATCCCCAGTCTGAGTCTGTTTTGCTTGTGCTGCTAATTGGTAAGTGATCTCTTCCAGTCTTTACTTCAACTCATCAACCTTTTCCTATGTTTTCTCTCCCCTGTCCAGTTGTGGAGGGGAGTGATAGAATGGCTTTGGTGGGTGCTTGGCGTCCAGCCGGAGTCAGCGTACCACATTAGAAAAATAAAAAAGTCACTTTGAGCTACCTCTCTCTCCAAGTTCTCTTTCTTCTGAAAATATCAAAGTACAGGACATTAGGAGGTGAAAATAAACAAGGGGAATTTTTGTTATAATACATGTAATTCCCTGTAATCAGTGGCCTTTCTCAAGATGTGATTCCACCTATAATTTTGACCAGAATTTTCATCTTGCTGAGAAGACTTCTACCAAAACCTCAGTTCTGACAAAACCTGATTAGAATCCATCTTGTCAGAAAATGTCTGAACACCACTAATGTTCATTTCTTAGGCTACATTGAAGAGAAGCTGACCATGTTGAATATTCCCATTATGTTCCTCAGTGTCAGGTCCTTGAAATTTGCCAAGTTTGTGATTTGAAATATCACATGCTTTATAGGCAAAAATGTATCTGTAGGAATTTTCTGCTAAAATATTAGCTATTTCTAAACAAATATGGGGGGGTTTATTAGTCTTTTTCACTATTTTTGTATGTAAAAAATTATAGATGATAAAGCAAATGATGATGATTGGCTTACTTTCATTGTCACACACCCATCTCTTAAATGATTCCTTGAAACCGATCATCTTTTTATGGTAAAGAACCTGAACACTTACTACATTCTTAGATGTGATAGGAAGCCATAAGCACAGGAGGTTGAAAAGAGCTGTGAATGAGCCAGGCATCCTCATCCAAGCAAGAGTTATTCATTGGTCTTGGCATAGACTGCAGCAGCCTACGCACTGCTTTAATTTATGCTAAATGGCTGTTGACCCACAGTGTCAGTTGGCAACTAGCATTGTGCATTCTGTCAAAATCTCCTGTCTCCAATAATTCATCTTTCTAGGGTGAGTTGACTAGTAGGGTGAGTTGACTACTTTGTCCCCATTGCCCAACAGAAGGATAGAAGACCTATGAATCCATTGCCATGGGTTTAAAACCCTATTTTAAATAATAATTTTAAATATTAAACCCTATATTTTTATGCAAGAAGAAAAGATGTTTAACATGAATAATATTTAGTATAGGAAATTATTAATTGAAATAAATTATCCTTTGCAGCTTCATAAATTCAGTCCAGTAGCCTGCAGTAAAAACAGGCTCTGAATTGATTTGTAATGCAAGGAAGAAATTAAGTGGTTTTCCTCACTGAGAGAAGAATTTTTCCTTTGTGTATGTAAATATATGTGTCAGAACTTGCAGATTTTATCAGAAGTTTGCGCAAAAGTCTAAGTTGCATCTGTGCTACTGCAGAGTATGAGCAGAAGTGGGATAGACTATATAGTCCATCCTATACGCCTTGAAAGAAAATTCATGGACTGTACAGTCATCTTTGCCCACCTGATTGCAGGAGAGGTAATCAATTCCTACCTCCAGAGAAGTAAAGACTAATATTTTGAGTATCTTGGTCACAGATCTGGTCCAGGCATGCATTTTATGATTGGGAAAAATAAGGGATATGATAATTTTACTTTCGCTTGTTCTTTCATTTTCTTCCAAATCCTCTCTTTTTCTCCCAAAGTCCTGCTGTAATATATTTTTAAATCCAAAAGCCAAAATAAATTAATCACCAAACACAGTCCATCACTAACTTCTACATGTTAATATTAGCTCAGAAGGCAATGGCAGCATTCTAAACTTAAAGATGTTAAAAATGCTTTATTAATGCTTACTAAGCGATTGCAAAATGTTGCTATATACTTTAAAAGCACACCATAAAAGAAATTATAAACTTTACTTTCAAAGCATTTTCAAGGCCTTCTTAAGAAAAGTGACTTAAAACAAGTAGGATAAACTACACCCTGCGGGTCCTGCAGGCACCAACATGTGACTACACAAACGAACAGTCCGTAGGTAAAAGTATGGACATGCATAAGCATTTATAGGAAGAAGAAGCCAAGCTTACTGCATAGTTCTATTAAGGTGGATGAAATTTTTGGGAAATTATTTCATGGTACCTGTACAGCATTTTAGAAGAAAAAGAATGGAAGTGTAATCTTGATATCTTCTATAATTAGAAGACTATATTTGTAATTCTTTAGCACATAGGTATTTAGCCTGCAGTTTGCCCTTAAGGAGAATGAAATATAACAGAATATGTAGCTACAATAATGACCTTGTGGCATTTAGGCACAACCTTTAACCTTGAATCCCCGTGGTAAATGAACTCATGACAACCATTGTGCTTGAAACTGCCTCACTGCTCTTATAGCAATATTACTCTAGGGGGGAAATGTCTTTTCTAGTGGAAAGATGAACTTGGCAAACTGAAATGTTAAACGATAATGTCAGCACTTCCATCACAGTTGTGCAGTTTGTGTTAATACTTGTGTTTACCAGTCAGTTTGAATTTTGCCCCTAGCCTAAACGATTTATTACTTCTATTCTCTCAACTTAATTCTGTACTAATTTTAAAACTAGATTAAAAAAACACTCTTTGATTTTTTTGTGAAAGATAGCTTTTAGTCAACTGGACCTATTTTTTTTTTTCATTTAACAGCCACTCAGATTTAGTCATCAATAAGATGCAGAAAAACTAAGGACATTAATAACCTGGAATTACCAAAAATAACAATGCTAACAACCTAGTCATTAATGAGAATTACTAGTCTTGTTGCTATAGAAACAAGACTGAAGCAAATAGAAATTATGTGTAATTTCTCATTCCCAAAAGTGGCACATATTATGTCATTACCATAGTAATGATATTATTACCCTAAATGTAATAAACTTGAAAGCTACTTACCATGAGAGGACACCGACACACCTGAAAAAGTTGACATGTACCTTCTGCTGTTGATCTTCATTGAAGCTCCACAAAAAAATCCTGAACATAAACTGACAAATTTATGAAGCAGTGGGGATAGTGCAGTCATCTCAGGACACTTGCCAAGAGTTTGCTCTTTTCACTTATGGCAAACCCGAATTTAGCTGTCAATCACTGTAGACCACAAAAGGACAAAGGTAAAATTCAGTTTAGTCTGCTGTCCTTTTTTGGTATGATCAGTAGTAATTGCTGGCCCGAACTGGAAAACAAGACAAAACTTCACTCACAAAATAGTTGGCCATCACTGCTGCAGACACAACTAGGAGAAAGGAATGTGTTTGCTTGTTTACTTTTCCTTTAGCTATATTGGAAAGCCAACCTGAGGGTTTCTGTAGGAATGATAATACATGTGTGATGGATGTGATGTGCTAGATAAACATAGGAAATGTTTTCTGAGAGTGGGAATAAAAAAAAACTTGCCTTTGACTAAGAAAACACTGGAACCTTCTCTAACAACCCCAACTAGCCTTACCATTCCCCATCAGGTTTGTTTTTCCACTTGAGATGAAGTACCCTGGAGGTCAAATATTTTGAGGATGGTGTCTTCAACTATTGTTACTATTATCTTTTTTTGTCCTCTCTGTAATCACTTTTTCAGTGTCATTCCTAAGATAAATCCCCTTACATTAGGAACCAGCAGTAAAATTAGTGTGGCTAAGGTCTGGCAGTGAAGTTGCCTCACAATTAACACAGGAACAGAGAGTATTCATGCAGGCGTTGTCATTGAGACATTCATCAAGTGACTCAGACTCAAAGCTCAATGGGTTTTCTGTTATTCCATTATTAATTTTTATTGACTTTTTTATTGTCGTAGGACTTGACACACACCTATTGACATAAAAATGAAAACAGAAGTCTGTAATGTCTGACCATGGAAATTGCAAAACAATCTCAGGGAAACTGAGCTATCACTCCACTCCTAGCTTCCGCTTCTCCTCATCACCCCCAGTTAATCAATACTATTTTTCTTTAACATAAATTTTCTTTTCCTGTGAAGGTGCCTGAGCACTCTCACAGAAAGTGGGTGGTGTAGTCTCTTGAACATGGAGATTGGAAACATTCAAAGACATCTGGACATAGTCCTGGGAAACTTGCTCTAGGTGACCGTACTGGAACAGGAAGAGGTTGGATGGGATGGCCTCCAGAGGTCTCACCAAACTCAAATTATCATTCTGTGATTTCTGAGACTTCTAGAAAACATAGGACAGTAGTTGATTAATTAGATTTGCCTTTTGGGGTGTCTCAAAGTCTTGTGGTAAATCATGTCTCTTATTGATTCAAGTTGAAAGCTGTTATTGTTAGTTTGGTAAATCAGGCTGATCATGAATTTATGAACTCATTTTTTTTGGCACAGAGAGGTGAGCAAGCCCTTGCCCAGAATCTGAATTGCTTGAGGCTAAGGGCATAAAGGTAAGCCAGCCTCCAGAGCTACTTAAAGGCAAAGGTATACAAGGATTTTATGTCCCTTTAAAAAGTCGTGTGAAATTGCATTTGCAAGAACTAGTAAAAAAGAATAAATAGAATAGAAATAGAATGTCATAACTGATGATTTTCTGAAGATATTTTAACAGCACCCAGCAGAGTTTACAGTGGGACTGCTTCTAATAACATAGTAGAGGTGCTACAAGAAGGGAAAGCAACCCAGGTCCATACAACTGAAGAAAATCTGCACAAAAAAAGCCCCAATATGCTTAGGGAAATTATAAGCAATACAGTTCCAAATGAACATTTTGTTTATGATATTAGAGAAACGTTACACACCCAGGTGTTTTCTGTTAAAATTTTGTCTTAAAGTGACAGAAGATTTAAAAACAGCTATGCATAGTTCTTTATTTATATGCCTCTATTACAAATTAAAAATGTGCACATTTCTGCTTTTACCAAATACAACAAATTTAGCAAATGTATGACCTAGTGCCTGCAGTGCAAAATGCTTCTCAGTTTCTCAGGCAGTGCAGATGATTACCAATAGACTTTTCATACACAGAAATGTTGCTTTCCCCAAGCTGTATGCTTAAAATTCATGCAAGACAGCTTTTGTTACAGAGCTGTGTTGGTATATCAAATACTGCAAATCATCTTCAGTGGTAGCTCTGCCCCTGAAAAGCAAAGGATGAGAAATGAATGAGAAAAAATGTTGATTTTGCTCAGAGCACTGTAAGGGAAGGAGCCAACAATCCAGGCCTTGAACAAGCAAATGGTATTTAGGACTCACTGTGCATCACTGAGTTACAAAAACAAGAAGAGGCATGATGAGTATATAAGCATGAACGGAACTTGGAAAAAAGCCCTTATGACTGACAACAAGAGTTATTTTAACAGTAGTATTCCAGCTCTGGTGCAAGTTGCATGAAGATATGTACACACAATATTCTTCTGTCACCATTTTTGGACATAGTGGCTAGCTAATAATTAATGAAGCAGCAATTCATGTATAATGGCATAAACAGGCAGTTATTCCTTTGGATAAAAATCTGAATTTGATTGACTCAGATCCACAGTTTGCAACCCATAAAATCACAGTCATGAACAATAATTGATTTATTCACCTCCCAGCATGCAAAACTGTGTACCAAGAAACACACAAGGTGGTACATGCCTCTTATGTACAGCTTACAAAGTGAATTAAATCATTACCTCTATTTATGGATTATATGATAGTCTTACTTTATTTAATAATGAGTTTTTCTGTGGAGAAAATCTTGAGAAAACATCACTGAAATTATAAGAAGCACGCAGAATACTTGAATTTCTGCTAACGTGGTGATTTCGCTAACCAGGTACATTTTTTGGGACACATCTGAATTTTTTCACTTTGCTGGTTAAGTTGCAGGCTCTGGTTAAAACTATGTTCTGATATTTTACTCTTGAGGAGGCTTTTCTAAAAATGCATGTATATATGTATGTAAATCACCTGATTTCTTGCCTGATGTTTGAAATAACTTGCTACCTTTTGAAGCTTTTACAGATAAGTTTAAGTAGCAACTTCTGCTTTCATGAAATGAATGGATTTAAGCATGAGTAAGACTGCCATCTATATCAGTAGCTTACTGATTCCAAGAGACATTAGCAAATGAACCAGGAAGTCTCACCTCTATGCAAGATACAGCTGAAGGCATGTAAATACTTGGTTTTGATTGAGAAATCAATCATTCACAATCTGATCCTCCAGCTCAGAGAGGGCCAGTTTACTCTTCTTTTACAGGCATGTGCATTTCTGCTCTATAAAGGTATTTAATGCAGAGTGTGAACATATTTCCTCCTTAGGGCAGAATGTACAGTAGATGCAACAGGGTAAGCAATTGCAGGCCAGGAGAAACAAGAGTATGCGTTTAAAAGGTGTGGCTTTATTAGTCTTAGCCACTTATGTCAGTCTTGCAAAAGTATTACAAAATTTTAACAATATAAGGCACAAAATTGACTTGCTCACCAGAGTTTTGAATGAAGAGGAGAGACATAATGTCATTGTGCTTATCAAAGTAAAAACAAACCCACAATTTCTGGGGAGAATGCCTTTTACATCTTCTGTATCTTCAAGATTTTCAAGTCAGTGCCACAATTACTGAGATTGCAGTCTATTATTCTGGTGTTAGGAAATACCAGTTGTACAGCTGCACACTGAATGTGAATTATATTCCATGGTGTAATGCATTATTATGCAGGCTTTAATTATAGGATAATTGACTGGTCTTTTCCACAAAATTCTGACCTCATTTACTTTGATTCTAAATATTTGCAAAACCGGCTTTGACATAATCATGAAATATCTATGTTAGTTTGAAGCATATGACCTGAAGAAAGACTTGCCTGGCTGAAAAAGTTTACATTTCCAGGCCACATTCTTTGAGTTAATGCATTAATTCACCTCTTTTTGCAATCCTGTGTCTGCCTATACACTTCTAAAATGGTGGTAACAAAGAAAACCCCTCTTCAGGGAACAATTGTCTTGTCTTTGGCATATGAAGAATCTTGTACGTTTGCTTAGTGTTTCCTGTTAATACCAATGCCCCAGTTTATGACTGAAGCACACAGGCACTGGCTTAAAGAGGTATTACTTTTAAATGTCAGTCTTATGTTTGTCTTGTAGATAAATTCAACCATTTCATTATATGGCTTTAAAATGGATGCTTTCCTTCAGTCTCCTAATATAGTATGGTTTTGAAAAATGCTTTTTTTTTTTTTTGGTTTTTGAGGTTGCTATTCAAATTGCAGAGCTCATTCCTTTTCCTGTTTTAACACGTAAACCAGAATTGTGATTTTTCAGGAGTCTCAGTCACGAGCACTGTTATTAAAAGAAAATAAAAATCAGAATCCATTTCTAGATGTGACAATATTTAAAACTTCCTTTATGCTATTAACTAGAGGAAGCTGTTGAACGAAGAATTATTTTCACATGTATCCGTACAGATTTCCAAAATGAAAGATTTTTGCTCAGATATTGGTTTCAGACTATGAGACATATGCTTACATAGTTTGAAGATTTGTTCTTTAATAATTTCTTCCCAGGTTTTTGGATTCCTGAATTTTCTTCTCTTTGCTGGTTTTGGTTGGGTTAAATATTTCTGTTCTGCAAATATAATATTTTCAAATTGCTGAGTAGATCAAAATACATTTTATCTGTAATAATAGTCCTTAAGTCAGCAATATTAAAAATTTTTTTCATCTTTGTAGTCAGCACTGTGTTGCTCTTAAAATATTCTCCTTTTATTAAAGACACAAAACCCACCCTAATCTAGAAGAAGCCAAATACTATGAGACAACTAGCCAGATTAAGATTTTTTTTAAAAAGTTGGAGCTGAGGATGACAAGTAGGCTTGGAGAGAAAGGAGATTAAACAAATCTTATTCCTTACAAGGAGTCAGGAAAGCAAGTAATCCCAGTGACATTAATAAAAAGTCATATTTGAAATACAGCTGAAAGAGCATAGGCTGGCTGTTCTTTTCAAGAAGACAAATATGAAGAAAAGTTGAACTTTTCTTATTTGAAAACTAGGCAGAGACTCTATAATTGCTCCCCACTTTAGGTATATTCAAATTTCTTTCCAGGTTTATTGGAAACATTTCACATTTATTGAAGTAATGTCTGTTCACACAATACTTCATATTGTAAGAGTGTCAAAATGCTAGATAGATCTTTGGGTCACAGTTGGAAAGACATTGTTTCTAGAAACTTGTGGCACTTTCCCATATTCCACTGACCATTGCACTTCATTTCATTGTCACATTCTTTGCTCATATTTTTTTTCTCTTTCAGAAGAACTTTGGAAACTTCACTTTTTCTTAATTAGAGCAGTCTCATGCTTCCTCTGCAGAACAAACAGCAGAAATGTGGTTTTTTATAAGGATGAGGATAAAATAGCTTGCATCATTCTCACCCTTGGAAGTAGAAAATTAAAAATTGCTGCACCAAAAAAGATGTTCCCAGGTATTTAGGAGTGAGGACCAAGAATCAGCAAAGGTGTTTTGGGGGAAAGTACAGGAATATTTTGTAGTGCAGATGAGAGAGATAGGAAAATCACATGCTTCATGCAACAGTCTGTGCCTACTACCCTTCCATTTCAAATAGCCCTCCCAGGGGCAAACTTCTGTGTGCCCAGACAAGAGGGAGAGAGTGACACCAAAGGAAGAGGGAGGAAGGAAGGAGACACAGGCAAGGGAGAACGCCTTGAGGTAAGCTCAAAAGGTGCAAGACCAATATGGTCTCTCACAATGCTACAAAATGTTTCCACCACCATGTGCCCTCCAGGAAGACCCTTATCCACCTATGTTGTTTTCTTCAAGGCTGTCTATATCCACCTGTTGAGAGATAAAATAAGTATAAACTCTTTGGTGGTACACAGTACTTGAGCACTGCAAAGTGGCCAACAGAGCTAGGTACACCTTCTAGAACAACAGCTTCGCTACCCCAGGAAGCCAGAAGACCTTTTTTTTTTGGCATAGAACTCAAATTAGCCTTAGTCCTAGAGAAAGAAAAGCAAAAAAATCTTGAAAAACATTTCTCAGGTTCAGAGGAGAGTTTCCTCACTGGCTCTTTTAAACTGTGACATGATGACCCAGCAAATTCTAAGCTTTGAAAGCACTTTAACCACTAAATAACACACCCACGATCTAAACATTGGCCAACAATCTAAAATGCTTAAGTGGCTAAGGCAGCAGCATATATCTACCCATGTGTTACTCTGTGGTAACCATGTTCATGGGAGCACTTTGTCTTCTTTTCATAAGGAGTATTTTTTAAAGTCTATTAAAGAGCACACATGTGTGGATTATTAGAACTCAGGGACGGAGCTGATGAATGAGAATTTTATGCAAAATAAAGTGCATATTAATATGACCTTATTGCTCTTGTGGGGAGTGAATTTCAGTTCAGAGTGAAAAATCTGAGAAAGTATCTCTTCAAATAGATAGTTTTAAATAGAATCCTCTTTGTTCACTAAAATAATGAAATAATATTGGGGATGTATTTTTTAATTCTGTGATCTTGTCCCAACCAACTATCCTATCTTCCCACTTGTATCTGTTATGACCTACAGGAAACTCAGTAGTGGCATACGTGGAACACACTCATCACTGACTCACAAGAAAAATCATGCTCATTTATTTTCTTCCTTCCAAAAGAAAAATCACCACAAAAGGCTATTGTCATTTAGTGTTCTCTTTCCTAGTTCTGCATGCTGTTAGCAATACCACTGCCACATTTCAATGGGAAAACATTCTGTCCGTATTTTCAAGAGGCATTTTACTATCGATTTGGAGATCTTGTTGACTTTTCCCAGCTGTTTTTATTTATTTGTTTAAAATATGGTTAGAGTGGATTTCATAATCACTCTCTCCTCCTGGCAACCAGACATGAATTTTTAATCTGCACAAAAAAGCAGATCTAAGTGGAGAGGAAGTGCAGGCAGTGTGCAAAAGGAATATTTGGGAACTTCGGATTAAAAAAAACCCAACTTTATATATATTAGGTAAAAAAATGGATTAAATTAAATTGGAATTCAGATAAAATAAAATATATAAAAATTGGCATGCAAGTTAAACATTCCTCCAGGTCTTCTGAGACCCAGAGTTATAACTTAGAATGAATATGTGAGCATGTTTATAACTGCACACACTGCATAGGGCTGGTCATGAGAGACAGTTCATCCTGCTTTTCCATTCTAATGTGTATTTACTTAAAGATTTCATGTATTTCTGTAGACCTTCAGGTAGACACAGTTGTGTTTTATCAGGTATTAGATAATTGCCCTAACTAAACCCAGAGTTGGACTGAACCAGAAAATTCAATGTGTCTGACATAGGCACTCACATTTTCAAATGTAAACCTATCTTCAAAGTAAAAGAAAACTATCTAAATGTCTTATTTACTTTTGTGTTTGGGACTAAAGATACGTGACTTTGTCATCAAAGGAACTTGTGATGTTGAAGTGAAATTAAATTTGTGCCTAAAATGCCTAGACAGTATACAAGATTTTCAAAAACAACCTGAAAAGTTTTCATTTCTTTCTTCTTTACTTGTGCTAAGGACAAGCGACTTCACTATCAATGGTGCTTATTAGAATCCTGTAATATAATGAAAATGAAATGCATTGTGCCCAATATGCCTTAGTTTTCATAATAATGACAACACATATGCTGTATTTCTTTCTTTGTCTTCTTTGTGTCACTGATATAAACTGTCTTTCTGCCATCACAAACTGTGAATAATGTATGAAATAAATAAAAAAAATGTGAAGTATGAATAGAAATAAGCTGTGCAAGAGACCCATATGTTCTACTTGGGGATGGGCTTGATTCACAGCCTATCAAAGTCAATGCCAAGAATACTATGGAAATTAACAGGCTTTGATCAGGCTCTATAGTCATATATTTTGGGCCTGGATTTTTAAGTAGTGAGAAAAGAAACAAGTTGTCAATGAACAGCACTTTTTTCCTTTGTGTTACTCTTCAGGTGCCAAGAGCTCTCTTGACACCTTGGCTTTGTTGCTGCTTCTCACACTTGGCCCTACTACCTGTGGAAGGTCTGGGTTTAAGCATACTAAGATACAATATTTTGATACGAGATAGTGAAATAGAGCAGCTGAGCTTAAAGGGTGAATGTTAGTTAAATGAGATCCAGTACAATCTAACTCCATGTTTATTAGACAGATGAGTGTCTCACTCAAAGCCCTGAGCTTTGATTTGTTAGTCCCTTGAGTCATTACTTAATACATGGTTGACATTTAAAAATAATACTTCTTGCACAAAGGGCCAGCTTGTGAACACTGGGCCGGGAGAGCAACACGTCTGCTCGGATCTGCCACCCACAGCAGCAGCAACGCTCATGAGTAACGTGGTAATAACACCACCTCCCGTGAATTAGGGATGAATAATGGGCTTCTGGCAGACATTGCAAGATGACATGGGAACCTCCAGGCCCCCAAAAACTTTGGCTCTGTCACAAGGAAAGCCTTTCCCATTACCTGGCTCTCAAGCACACTCCCTTGCTGAGGAAAGGAGCCAGTGCAGCCTGTTGTGGGAGGGCTTTCTCTCGTCCGCTCAGCAGCCTGACAGAGGACTACTGCCCACTTCATTCCCCACCTTCCACATGAAGTAGGACAGGGAGTTTGCTTCTTGCTATGTCTGCTTGCTGAAAAAGAAGTTAAGAAAGGATCCTTTAGCAGTAAAGAAAAGAAACAAAAAGGAACCTATAAGGAGAAAAATAGGGCTGATATGCTGGTAAGATTTTACAGGAGATTGGGAACAAGAGACTGAGAGAAAAATTGAGAGGAAGGTGAGCTGAGGGCAGAGCTTGTGATGCAAACTGGGGATCTGTCTGTCTCAGCACTGGGCACAGGGGGGTTCAAGTGGAGCCAGCCTGATAGAGGAGGAGACTGTGCCTGTGCAGGACTGAGGAAGATGATCAGAGGAAATTATTTGTTGAGTTTATCATATAACTCCATGTTTCTATGTAGAACCAAATGCTTAAAATCACATTGCTGTTTTCCATGTTTCTCCCTTACAAGGCTTCAATCCAGACAAAGGAAATTTGAAAAGGAAACACAGGTCAAAATACTCAATACTGTTATTTTTATTATTTGAAATAGAGCATAACAACATCAAAGTGTCATTTTCCTGTTCTCTGAGGAAGAATATCAAGACTGAGAAGTCACAGAATTTTCAGAAATGAAATGCAAACCTTCATTTCCGAGAAAAATACAAAAATTCACTGTTTTTTTAATAGATATTTACATTTCTGTATATTTATTGTTTTCCATGTAAAAAAATGTTCTGACTCAAAAATGGTGCTGTTTGGACTATTAGCAGTCCAGGAGCTCTCTCTCAAGGAGTACAAAGGAGCCTTTCAAGGAGTGTGGTAAGAGGAAGGAGGCTCACAGAAATGGCAAGACAAGGCTGACCAGACCTACTCACCCATCTAGATGTGCTGTTTGAATCATGAGTAAAATGGTACTAAAAGAAACCAACACCTGAAACTACCCATATCTCAAGCCCCCTTTTTTTCTTATTAAAGACAAGCAATTTTATGTTTATTCAGCAAATAAAAGCAGTACAAAGCCTTTAATTCAAATAAAAGAATTACTAAATTTAATTTAGGATATTGAACTTGATGAATAAGAGTTCTTACATTCAAACGGTAATAGATGTGGAAACATCCTACTTAGTCTCATCTATAGGTCAAATATGTTTTTTATTTCTAATGGAGTAATGGAAAAGAAAAATACGTGTGGATTTGTAGCATACACATAAGACAAATGAATTTTTTGATATCTTCTTAAGTATTCAGAAATAGCTGCTTCTGTCCTATATTTTCGGAGCTTC
Organism: Calcarius lapponicus; assembly: GCA_039654755.1. Lineage (NCBI taxonomy): Eukaryota > Metazoa > Chordata > Aves > Passeriformes > Fringillidae > Calcarius > Calcarius lapponicus. The sequence goes on from JBBFKN010000057.1 coordinate 152,333, forward strand.
TAACTAGCCATGATGAAAATAGAGAAAATAATTTTCACAGAAATGAAGGAATAGAAAACTAATCTACTTTGAATTTTTTTGTACTTGATTTTTTGCACCTAATTTTTTGCTTTTTAAATACAAAGTTACCGTTCAGTAATTTTTAAAGCTGTATTTTCTTTCCATATGCGTAATGATGAGTAATGTGCTAATAATTACAGCAAAATATGTCTTGGTACTCAGTAGAAAAAAAATAGATCATAAAATTCAAAGGACATTCCCCAGGTATTTGGCAGGAGAGAATCATTCCCGTCCATCTAAAGACTCTTTGTAAGAATATTGCTAAAATGCAAAGTAAAAAATATGCATCAGAATAAACGGATCACATCTAAAGAAAATGTTACTTAAAATCTCTAGGAACCTAGACAGAAAAGCTTTTGGGATCATTCCTCCCCTCTCAAAATCAATCTCTAGTCAATCATACACCCATTTCTGCTCTAAAATAATTTGCTTTCCTAGTTGTAGGAGCTTAACAAATCTGTTATTTATACAATACTGATAAAAAATGGGTATAAAATAAATTGCAGGACAACACCTGTAAATGAAAGCGCTGGAAATAATGGTACTCATACCACTGATTTGGAATCATTTACATGAGTTGATGGTTTCCACAAAGAGAGAGAAAGTGAACAGAAGGAGAGACTACTATCAGAAAGACTTCTGATAAAGTACATTTTCACTTTAATCATCTCTAAACTGTAGACTGTGTGGGTAGATTAAAGTGGACCAAGTTTTTCTTTTTTTTTAATGGAAGAAAACCTTTAGCTTTATTTAACCATGCACAAATGATTGACTACATACTAAGTCATAGTCACACATACAGATATTACTGGCATGCAAAGCTGCCAAAATTAGAAAAAGAAATATTGTAAAAATATTTATTACTCAGTAAGTACCAGAGAAGAGGTATACAGTAATAAATACAGACTAGTTTAAATTTATATAGTCAGAGTTAGACCTACTAAAGTGTTAAAATTCAGCAATGCTGATGAAAGTTGACAGTTATAAAAGAAGGCTGAATGCAGCCTATATAAGCATTTTAATTACTGTCCTTAGTTTAAATAAACAAGGCTGTGAATTAAACTTTCATACCAGGTAGGTATCTCAGTATCTAGGTTAAATGCAGAGCATTCAGGCCTGGGATGTAAAGCATTAACTTTCCACTATGACTCTTAAACAGTGTCATGTAGCAAATATCAGCTATTCCTAATGTACTTAGATCTCTGTGGATTAACTCCATATTGAAATGGAATATAAGGAAACTGTTCTGTATGCATAGGTGGCATTGGTATTGATATACAGTTGAATCATATTCAGTGAGTTTTGCAGGTTTTGGGGGGGGGGGGGGGGGGCTGCATGTTTCTAATTTGCAGTTATGTGTGAGCTTGAATTGTAAGCATTTGAGACCATGCTGCAAAGATACCGAAATTCTTTTTTTTCCCTTTATGACACGTGCAGCAAATATATACCTATTATAGATACTGTAAGGACTTATATTCCTGTCATTATATAGGAATACAAAATAAAGAGTCAGTAATTTATAAAAAATGAGACTAATATGTAAAACCCTTTCTATTTTATTGGGATTTGCAAGCAGTAGATCTGTTTTACAGAAGGTAGCTTCTAAGTCATAACAGAACTGGTGCATTGTTAAAAATCATCGATAACCATCTATAACAGCATTTTGATTTTTATTTCAAAGTGAAAAACTGTGAATTGTTTCTACTTAGCAAGCAAATATATACCTCATCTCCTGGTCCCCAGGTCACAAAAGAGGGTTATCCTGTCACCACCACTGATTTCTTAAAAGTGTGACATGTATTTAGTTGTCAGTTCCGATCAGCAGCATTCACGAAACAACATTACATCAGCAGCAAAGCACACCATTTTCTGCTCTTTTGGAAGATAATTAGAGTTCCCTTTTGTTGCAAATAAGATGTAAAACAGCTATAACTGCTGGTGAACGTGATTAAAGTAACCTCTATAGAACCCCATTATTCTAGACAGATTCCTTCAGATGCATAATTTCCCCATTTTAAGAAAACATAATGCATGCATATAAAATTCAAATTGTCGAGACACCTCTAACAAAAATTAGTTGTCTATTAAGGCACTCTTAGTAGCTGGTTAACATGTAAAACTCTCTAAGTGTATTTTAAAATAATCATGAAATAATAGTACATGTCATTAAAGGTAAACATTTTACAGTGAGAGGTTTGTTCAGACAAGAGCTGTGTATTAAACTTTTTCTTACAAAACTCCCATTAGAAGAATATACCACAGTCTCTTCTATCTACCAGGTACGTACCAGAACATCCCCCTGCCCCCAGCTTCATAATCATGCCTCACTATACACAGACAAATTAGGGAACATTGTCATTTTTCAGCACATAATTTATAGCTGAAATGCCTTCATTAGATTTCATCTAATATTGTAAAAATTCCATTCATAGAAAAAGTATTTGCCTACTGTTGGACAACATACATAACTTTTTTATTTGGCATTTGTTGTCTGGTCTTCTGCAGATGTTGATGGATAGTGTAAAGATTGTCCATGAACGACCTTTTTTAACAAGGGATAGAAAAAATTGATCAAATAAGCCAGCCAATATTAACCCAAATGTTCTCACTATAATACCATTTACCAGTTTTAGAAAGTATTTTAAAAAATCTGAAAAAAGAAGGTATTTAAAAAAAACATACCTTGTTTTCAAATAATCAGTTGGGATTTTATAGTGAAGAAAGGGAAGCACCAATAAATTGTTTTTAGGCACAGGGATGATGTTGCCGAATATCCAATATCAAAGTTCTCCTGAGTGCAGATTTGTGCACTCTATGCTCTGTGGTGGGGAGAGCTGGGTATTGGAACTGGTTCTCAAATGTGCGGGACATCTCAAGGCAGCTGTTGAGAAATCTAATTTGAGATTTGGATGGATAGGGTTGACTCAAAGCATACAGGGGGCAATATGCACTGTAGTTCCCAGAATAAGGTCCTTGACAATAGTTTGCCTCTGAATTATGTAACAGATACTTTATTTGAAGTTTTCAGAAGATAATAAACTATGATGAACAAATTAAAAAGAGATTGCCAATAGAGTGACCATTACTTTTACTGAATTGTTATAATTATAAAATCAAATCCTGCTTTGCTCTGTTGGGTACCTCAACATTTAAAGGAAATGCTATTAAAGAAGCTTACAAATGAATAATCATTCCCAACAACTCACAGCAGCACTCACAGCATGAAAGTACAAGAAATAGGGAAAGTTTTCAAGGAGGGAACTGATTAGGGTGAGGATGATTCTCTGTCAGAAAAATGTATTGTGCAAGTGTCCTCTAGAGAAAAAATTTTCACCTGAAAAGAAACAGCATTATGAACACTACAGAACTGTAGATTGCAGGACTCTGATCTTATTAAGAACCAATGCTAATTTGCACACTGTCTCCCGCTGAACTAGAAGCAAGTTTACCACTGGGTTTGTTAATTTACGCAGGACACCATTATCTTTGGTTGGACTTAATGTGTCAGAGTAGATAGAGGTCATTAGCTGCTGGGTTCATGATTATCCAGCATGAGTTACAGACACCATCACAGAAATACACTTGTTCTGAAGCTTCATTTCTCCTCATGTGATTTTTTCCCTATCGGTGTTTAATTCCATTTGCAAAACCTTAGACATTGAGCATTACACATACACACACACACACACCCCGCTGGTCATTTTGTTTTGCTTTCTTTTGTTTTTTTCTCATTAAACATTCAGAAAAGTAAAGAAATTTTAAATAAAAATAAAGTTCAAAAGTATGTACTTTGCAGAAGTAATAAACAGCTTGACTTTGTAAATTTGCAATAGTAGACATAATTACAATGGAAGCTGTAAGATCCCCATTATATGTAAATCAATTATTTAGGTAGTTCAGTATTGGGGAAATAAATGGAGAAATCTCTGCTAGATGCTATACCATTCATTTATCTAAACCTTCCGTTGGACTTCTGAAGTGTGTCTTACATCCTAAAATGTTGCTAGAGAAAGAGACTACACATTGTCACTGGAATACTACTTTTAAGTATAGCTCTTTAAAATCTTGCATCCACAAGAAATCAGCCTATTTAAAAAAATATTTGTGTTTTCTGGTTAAGTAAACACATTTTCATAAAGATCTATGCTCAGTCTATTTCACTTAAATGGAACCAACCATCTACAAATTCATTTACAAATTTTAGATCTGTACAAGAACATTCCTAATAGCAGGGAATACTTTTGTGTCTCAGCATGATATCTTTAGAAAGAGGTGAATTTTCATTTATTTAATGCAAATACTCATACAAGGTAAACTGCTTAGGCATATATGGAGCATGTTTTCATGGAAGCTTTGTGGCAACAGGAAAATAATAGAACATAATTGTACAATAAATGGAACGTTGCAGTTTCAAAATTACTCATGCTATGGTGCAGTGAATAAAAAAGAATACAGGAAGATTGAGATACTATTTGCTGGGTTTCGAGCTGCTTTGCTTACAAATGATTTCATTCTAGTTTTATGTCTATCTTAGAAATATCTCTTCTTCACTAGACAAATATCAATGGGGAAGATATACATGTTCTCTGAATAGAAAAAAAAAGCTCTAGACACTGGAAGTTGTTTGCATTGTTATCAGAGCTTGGTTATCAGAACAACTTCAGCTATATACAGTAGTTGCAGCAGCTATCTTTTTAAAATAAATTTAGCATACTTTCAGTTCACAGATATTATATAAATAGGGTTTTTGTGTTTTGAAAATAATTTTATTTCCAAATTATTTCTCTTTTTTATGCAAACAGTTTAGGTCCTGTGATTTGACATGAATTACCTACTAAGACTATAGTTTTTATTATTTCTGCCTATCTTTATACACTTGTTCTTACTGGTTATTCGAATAACGTGGTACTTTTTGCCTCTGCATGGCTGAAATATTCATGAGGAAGAGAAGGACTTGAAGCTTTAGGTGTGGCAAGCGCACGGGCAGGCGTTCATGCACCCTTAAACTTTCCAAGAAACAGAGTGTCCTGTAAAAATAGTTGTTAAAAGTAAAAATAGACCTTGTATACTTATCAAATTGAATTTGTGATTGAACTTCTTGCACCCTGAGCTTCTGTGTTTAACTGGCCTGTGATGTACATTTTACTTCAGCACCATTCTGTCGGGTCACAGGCGATGCAAGAACTGCTCTTCAGTGAGGGTATGGCCACAGCAAGCAACAGCATTTAGGAAGAGATTGTTCCCACTGCCAGGTGTTCTCTATACCACTGAGATCATGCTTAGCAACTGTAATGTTCTCTAAATAAATGGGGAGATCAGGAGGAATTCTGCTTCCCAAGACCACCCTAATTCTTTAATTTTTCAGCATATAGGAATGTATTAGGTTTGAGCATATGTATAAACTCCTACAGCTTTTATTGTAGGTTTTACTGAACTCAAGGAGAAATTTGCTGATGTCCTAGATAATTCTACAGATAATAGACATTATGAATATTTCAAATAGAGATTAATGACTATAAAGCTTGTTATCTCCTAGCTGGGGACAACGTCCTGTCCTTTAATTGACATGAAAATTGTACTTTCTTGCTAAAAGAAGTTAACTTCTTTTAGCAAGAAAGCAATGGGGGTAGGGAAAAAAGAGAAAATAAAAAGGAGGCATTGTATACTTTATTTCACAAATTGTTTTTGCAATATATTTTGAGCAATCTCTGTGAATATACCATTTCTATGTACAATTTCAAGATCAGTATCCTCCATATAAGACAAAGGTAAAATCCAGTCAATTATGTGGTTGCAGCGTTTTCAGTGTAACAGAATGCCATATACTGTTTTGAATAATTCCTTGCTATAAACTTATACTGCAAAAAATGAGTTAATTTACAAATCATCACCATCATCTTTCAAAATTACATCTTTTTGGAGATAAAGACATTTTTCTTGTATGTGGTATTTAGGATTTCATTTGCTTTAATCCCTTTAAGATATGTCATCCCCACATTCTGGTTCTCTGCTAGACCTTGCATTACAGTTCTCCTTGCAGCTAACCTTAACAGCCACCACCCTACACTGCCTCTTTCCCCTTACAGATGTTCCATATCACCTTTACCTTTTATGCCAAGTCATATTCATTCCTCCATGGATTTCTTAGCTCAAGACCTTTCCATTAAGTATCTTTATATAAGACACCATGGGAGAAAACAAGGCAGACTGCTGTTTTCTGCATAGTCATCTTGTTGAAGATTGTGGAATACTAAGATTGTAATAAGTTTGCTGACTTTGAAAATGTGCATGAAGGTAGCAATGCACCAGACACGACGCCACATGGATAAAGATGGGGCTAAAGACTAAAGATTTAGTCAGAGCTCAGAAGCCTGATCTCCTCTGCTCATATAGAAAATTTTTATTTGTATTTCCTTATATTTTTGAAACAGTTCAGGTGGAGAAAGGAGAAGGGGATGAAATAAAAGTGGGGCTTTCAGATTTTGGTCATTCATACATATTCATTGTCTTAGGCAGTCTTTGTCTTTTTTATAATGACAATAAATTCTCTACTATTGAAAAAGAAATTCAGAACACCCAGATATGCCTTTTTCTACAGAGAGAAGGAATGCTTAGGCTATGTTATGTGGAACTGCCACTAAATATTCTAGTGACCACAACTACCAGTCCCAAGAAACTCATTCACTCAAACCATCTACCTCAGGAGAAACAATGTAAAACTGAATCAGGAGAACTCCTCTGGAAAACCAACAGGAAACTCACGGAAGAGACCTACTACCAGTATTGTGTGAAATACCACCTAAAATTGCTCTGCTGAAAGGGACTTGGTTGAAATAGATTCCAGTATATCTGTGATTATTTGTTATCATGAAGCATAAAATAAGAGTTTTGACTTCTTTTCCATTTATGAACACACCATATTTGTTTTGCTGTAGATATCCAACCCAATAAAAATGCTTGCTGCATTGTAATCTAAAAATGATTGCCAGGGGTGATTAATCTACCCTGTCCTGGCAGATTTAAATAAAAGGTTTTCAAAAATCATAGAGAATAGATTTGAGGAAGTGCTTATAAACATCACAGAGTTTACAGACAGGTTTTGTACTATTGTACAAAGACAAAAAAAAAAAAAAAAAAAAAAAAAAGTCTCCTGGCATAAGAACTGACAGATTATGTTGCTGTCTGCAATTGGGAAATTAAAATGACTGAGGCAAAATGGTACAGAACATGTAGGTGACGTCATTCTTCACATCCAGGAGGAGGTCACTCTACCTGTGGAGGAAGTGCTGACAGGATGTTTATGTAGGATTGATGTCAGATATAATTCAAGCAGATGAGAGCAGGAAGAGGGTGTGTAAATAGGAAGTCCCTTAATTTTGTTTAATTTCCTTAATTCTGTTTTTATTGTAACTTCTTTCATACCTGAAAAATTAACTCTTTTCCATGCAAGAATGATGAAAACATAAAACAAATGAATTGTCTTCATATGCTTCAGCAATTTCCATAAAAAATTTAATTTTACCTTCTTCTTTATTTACATTGTTTAGGGAAATGTTAGCATAAATGTCACTGTCCTTTGGCTGTATTTATGTATTTATTTATTTATTTATTCTATGTGGCAGTGCAAGTTCACCAAATCTTAAACTGTAAATTGATTAGTTTTTATAAAGAAAAATAGGTGAAAATTCATATAACATTACTAGCACTGTTGTTAAAAGATTCAAATAAGATTTATTGAGAATGATTTTAACTCTAGTCACTTAGAAACTGATGCTTACTGGTATATTGTTCTCAAGTACATACACTGTAAAACATGCAAATGTAATAATAGCTTTGTTATACATGATGAGTTAAAGGAAAAAAGAATTTTGTAATAATTGCAATGCCCATAATGAAACCATAATATTAGTTTATTCCCCATTTCTCCCACCACTTCATTAATTTATTTTTTTAAATATACCAAAGAAAAAAATACCTGAATCAAGATGAGAATTTTAATGAATGTTTTCTCCTGCTTCCAGACAAGTATGCAGAATGAGCATAAGTTGGTAAACTACACTGTGCTAGAGCACAATGAACAGAATTATGAACTTATTGTGTAAATTTCAATATCTTCAGGTATTCACAAGCAAATCATAACAATAAGTTCCAGTCACCTTTCACAGATTGTCCACATTAAAACACTGGCATATATTTCATAGACTAAAATGTTTGTGACAAAAAATACAATTTACCCATATTAGATGATAAATAGTCAATATGAAATACCATTGCTATTGTGAAATTTTGGTGCATGGTCTCTCTGCTTATCTTCATATAAAAAAATTCATTTCATTCATAAAAAGAAGAAACAGGCAAGTAATGCAGAGGGCAGCTGTGAAGGCAAGTCCACAAAGAGAAATCTGGTCCACCTTTGCTCTTTTTTTCTTCCTTGCCCTGTGCTCCCCAGCTTATACATCTCCATTTTCCCATTTTCCCTTTCCTTAAATTAGTCTGCAGCTATCTTACATTGTATTCTAGCATAGGCTGTTTTTTTTGTCCCCTGTAAATAAATATGATGGGCTGGTACTGTACAGTTTCTTTAAGACATAGGGAACTTTCATGACAGGTTTCAGTAGAAAGGGACACTTATGTAAGTGTCCCTGGTGACAGGGACACCACACATACAGACCTTCTTCATGATTTAATATCTTAAAACTGTATCTGTGTTTTGCAGTCAAACCGTCCTGCAGTATGTTTCTGATCCCTAGCTTACTCCAGCAGGTAAAATACTGGCAAATTGCAAAGTCTGATTGCAGGAGATCAGCTTGCTATGTTAAAAGAATATCCTCCAGAAGAAGGAAACCTGTCAGAGCTTTCATGGCCAAACTTTTGTTTTCCTACTTTATTGCACTGAATTATCTACAAGTTTTTTTGTTTAATCACTGAATCTCCTTTTTAAATATTATTTTACTTCTACTTGAAACATTCAATGCAGCAAAAATGTGTATAATCCCACTGCCTGATGGATCTCTTTTTAAAAAGTAAGAAGAGATTTTTGAAAATAAAAGTAATCCTCCCTTGAAAAAAACAAGGATCATATAGTAGTACCACTCTGTTCCTTAAGAAGGTAGAAAAAATTTTAAAGCTTCTCTCAACATCCTCATGATCAATAAGAATCATCAGATTGAAAAGGCAACACTGCTGATTTCAAATCCTTGCCTCCTGCCCTCAGCTGTGGTGGCACCACCTACAAGGAGGTGGTGTCTTACACTGATTAATCATAACAGGAGGTAGGGTTAATAATTCCAGCAGATGAATGTGATTTCTTTGAGGAATGTAAACTGGTGAGCAGCAGCTCCAGGGAACAGAGGAGAAATTCTGATGACCATTTTCAAATGTCAGCTGTCCTTTCATCATTTTTTTCAAGTTCTTACCTGAAGAACCTAATGCCATGATACAAAAACAATGTACAGCTACTATATAGCAGAGTCCACAAACCTGAAGACACTTGGACTTCTTCATAGCCCTCATCACTGAGGTAATTTCTCCAAAAATCGGCCCTTTTTCTATCAATATGCCTTACAAGGAAGTACATATTTTTTCCAATGAAAAGTCTTAGCTAAATGTGTAACCTAAACTAGGTTTTTAACCCTCTTTGAAGGAATAAGTGTAGGGGGTGAAGGGAAATCATTCCCCATAATCAAAACATACCCCCCCTGACAACATTTTGCTTCTACCAAGTTGGGTAGTTTGAGCAGTCATCCAGGGCTGACAAGTTTCCAGTGCCCCATCACTTCAACAGGTGCTTATGCCTCAAACCATAGATAATCTTCTGAAATGAAGTGAGCATTTCAGTCCAGCTGAGTCTTCTCCCCTTTTCATGCAGTACTCGTCACACAGAACCTGAATGCCACTCTTTAGCCTTGTGGTTACAGCATTCACTTGGCAGTGGGGCGACTAGAACTCAATTCCTTTGCTAATTTGCTTGAAGGTTTCTTCAGTGGAGTCTTCCAACCAGTGAATTTCTCTTGTTTGCTTTCACAGTATCTCTCTCTCTAGCCTACTGAATACTTTCATCAAGTGCAAACCAGCATGCTAAGTAAGGGACAGACAGCTGTCACCTTCAGCCGCCTGAGCGGCTCATGCTCTCTGTGCCATGCTGGCCTCAGATGCACAACTGTAAAATCCTATTGCACCACTGCACAGCAAAACCCTGCATCTGGTGTAGTGGTCAAATGTAGAAAGGAGAAGTCATAACAAAGAACTAAACAGGAGGCAACCAGTTACTAAACCAGCTCAAAAACTGCCTTAAAAACCCTTCTGCTGTGTTTACATCAGTGATGTGAAGTTCCTGACAGGACAATATGATCGGAATGCATCATATATTACCCAGGCTGGAGCTAATCATTAATTAGTTCTTTTTTCAAGAGTGTGTTTATCTATATATATGAGCTTGAAGGTTATATTTGACACTGTATACTAGGATTAAAAAAACACTGCTGCTGGGTTGCTTTCTAGTATGAAGTGTTACTCAATTGTTGTTATATTATTGCAATAAAGCTTTGGAATAAAGACAGTGATTTTTTTCATGAATTTCAGACTAAAAGAGAAATGCAGGTGTATTTGTTCTGTCATCATTTATAGAATTTGACCTGGATGGAAATGCTGCCTTTTGTTAATTTTTACTTATGACTGGATTTTGTAGTAACACAATTAAAATTAGTCAGAGCTTTATTGCAGTATTAATCCTAAAACAATAAATAAGAAGTTTAAATAAGAGTTTTGCCTTCAGTCAGGTTAAAGGAAAAAATATCCTGCATCAATCCCTGCTCCACTTATTCATGCATATACCTTTCTATTTAAAAAAATAGTGCTACACTTGAATGAACAGGACTTGCTTCTGCTAGAAGATCTGATTATTAAAAAGGAGCTCAAAGGAACAAGATCTGCAACATTAGAAGTATACCAGAAGTAACTGAAATCAGTGAAACTAACAACACAGAACTTGTAAAATCAGGTGCTTTGGTTTTGAGGAAAAGGAGAAAAATAGAAAAAGGAAGTGAAAAAATAGTATATTTACCACTCTTTTGGTGAGAATAAATATGTTTTTGGAAAGAAAGCAGTTTCTCTATATCTGATTTATCCAGCACAGGAGAAGAATTTACACAACAAAAGACAAAACCTTTTAATAAAATTGAATGCAATGTGCAATTACAAAGTGGACATTTCCCCTTGTCCTAGTGAATAACATAAGGATCTTGTATTCCATTTTAGTTCACAACACCTGTGATGAATTATTTGTAAATGCAATGAATAACATTACTAGGAACATGTCAAATTATACGTTGATAATGAATTTTTGGATGCATCTGCTATGTAATTGTTCCCAGCGGATGTGTATTCATCTTCACCTGGCATTATTTTCCTGATTTTGGGGTTTGTTTTTTATTATGCCTTTTCATTTTTATCATAATTGTTACAGTGATCCCTGTTCCTTTGTTGCAATCAGGTCCCTTTGATGGTGTTGCACATTCTGAACAAAAGAGGAGGGGAAAACACACCAGGCTATTGGCAAAACAAAACACTGGTCTTTATTTGTGACTTTCTAAGTGCCTGCTTGGCCTCAGAAGGTTGGGTGGTGTTGACAGGGACCAGTTGTTTTCCTGAATGCATCTGCCAGCTGCTCCAGGCATGTGTTCTGAAGAATAGGAGGTGAATAAACACTAAAGGCTGTTCTGCTGACAGACAGGTACATGCTGCTTTTACTAAGTGCATCTGAGACTTTTCTTAAAAAGGTAAATAAAGTGAATTAGTAGCACAGGATGCTATGTTTTTCTCACAACACTCTGAAATACAGAAATACTCACAATGAAAATATCTGTCATCAGTTTGTGGTTTTAGCAAGCAATCCTACATTAATTGTGTTTATGCAAACTTTCTGTATAATGTACTGTTTCTCATGCAGAGGTCATTTTTACTTTACAGAATATACTTGTCTCTCAACACGGGTAATTTCAAGAAGCTGCCAAAATCAACTGATCAGATATTGGATATATGGATGCAGAACCCAGGCTTTTATTAAAATTTTACCTTTCTTTGTGATTCAGTAAATCATTTACAGCATCTGCCTGAGACCGATTTCCACTTTGAAATATTTGCTCTGCACTTTACACCCTTTTGAATTCTATATTGGTACATCCAGCAGCTGATATTTCTTTCTCACTGAGTTGTGTATTGAACTACATGAGCCACTGTAAAAAGTACTGTCTGGTTCTGGTCTTTTCCAGAGGTTCAGGATTTCTGTTCCAGGACTATTTTTGAAATAAAGGAAATCACTGAGCCTCATATCTAGATTTTATTCTCTCCTTTACTCTGAATTGAGGGGGATAGGTTTGTCCCTGTCTATGAGAAACATTTACAGAAATTAAAAAAAAATAATTTAAAAAATGAAACCCAGAGCCTGAAACAGCTTCTCTTCTCTTCTCTTCTCTTCTCTTCTCTTCTCTTCTCTTCTCTTCTCTTCTCTTCTCTTCTCTTCTCTTCTCTTCTCTTCTCTTCTCTTCTCTTCTCTTCTCTTCTCTTCTCTTCTCTTCTCTTCTCTTCTCTTCTCTTCTCTTCTCTTCTCTTCTCTTTTCTCTTCTCTCTTCTCGCATTCCAAATTTTTAAAATGTATTCAAACATTTGTAGACAGGCTACATTCAGCCTGACAGCTCCATGAGGTCTCATTATGATAATTTATGAGAATCATAGAATCACAGAGTTATTTTTATTGGAAGCAAAATTAAAGATCATCTAGTTCCAACTCCCCTATCATGGACAGGACAAAAGATAGGCAGGGCAAGGACATAAGATGCTGTTCTTGAAAGAAGAAAAAAATTCTAAATATTTGGGGTGACAAAAGGTGAGATAATCTGAAGGTAAAATACAACTGGTCTCTTTAATCAGCTGGGAAATTATTGCATTCAGAATAAATTTAAACTATTTTTCCCCCAGTGTTTCAACATCAGTCTCCCTGCATGCAGCACAGCATGCAACTACACAATATGTACCTAGATTTTATTTTTCTTTAATTGTGAATGTGAAAAATAAACTTAGCATTACATCACCAACATTAGTTTGCACTAATTTTTACAAACATGTCTACACACAGGTCTACAAACACGTCTTCCAAAGAGCCCTGCATGAATGCAGATTCTATTGCATCTATTCACATTAAATAATTAGAAAGTGAGCATTAAATTGACAGTAATGTAGAAATGTGTTTATTTATATGGCTTAATAGCTGCAGTACCATATCACTACTTTGTACATGGACAGCACCTCTTAACAAGGAGTATTTTCAAAAACGTTAATGAGCTAAATATTAGGGTCACATGGAACTAAATTTTTCTCTTTATTATGATAGCCTGAGCTAAGGAAAGAGATGCATTTAACCTCATAGTTACTTCATGAACAGTAGGAGCAGAATCCAGTCAACTATATGAGCTGTTAATATTGATAGTTTAGAGATATGTTGTAATTCAATTCGGTTTGTACTTATAGAATATGTTTACATTTCACATACAAATATAATTGTTTTTCTATTCACTATCATTTCATGTCAGTTGGTCTGACAATATAATCAACTATGAAAATATCTATTCACCATGATTTAGTAAATTGCACCACTTCTTCCTATTTAAATCTGGACTTTGAATTTCTTCAAAAAAAGATTACAGCTAGTGTCTGATGTGTATTTGGAATTTAGCCCAAACTGCATCAATAGGCATACATAGCAAAATATTTAATTTAATCATTCATTAGTCTAATATGTATGTTCCTCCTCTGATCCTGCAAATTTCTAATGAGGCAGTTGAACATCCTCAATTTTTGTTCCTCTGGGATTTTTTCATCTGTCAAGAGAATCTTGCCCAACTATATAAAAAAAATTATGAAAATGAAATTCAAGTATCTCAGCTTATAAAAGCTATAATAAAATAAATGCCACTTTCTTCATTATGTTAAACCAATTAAATCTAATTTCTCTTCTGTTTCCATACATAAGCAACAGCTGTACATGCCATCCATTGGTAATTAATTGCTTCCAACTGCCTGCCAATGAGTGGTATTTCTTTAAATCAGTGACACTACCAGCCTCCAAGTACACCAGAGCACTTCAGATCGTGCAACATGTGGGACATATAATAAGGCATATGTTTCTGCAAGAACAGAAGAAGAGCAGCACATGCTCCTGCAGTCAGTGCCCTGGACTGGAGAATGACCACTGACGCCATGGGGCTTGGCACACAAACTGTCCACAGGTCATCCCACAGGTTTGCACCGCTGGCCTAACAGAAAAGCTCTACAGGGCATTTCCATGGTGGCCCTGCTGCCTCCTTCCATCAGCAGGGAGACATTGCTTTGGAAAAGTGGCTTGCCATTGGAAAAGGACCAATAGAGGTATCTCCAGCTTTTAGCAGTAGCTGAATTTCCATAAAAAAGTGGGGCGAATTGTGAAATAGAGACTGGAAGTAGTATCCCAAATGTGCCCAATAAACCTCTTGCCCTTTCAATGGATACAGTAAATTATTTTCTTTTGGAAGAGGATGTACAGCTGAAGAGCTTACATCTACAACTGGATTGTGTCTGGTCTGGGTTGTTATAGAAATGAGTTTGTATAAACAGAGACACCAAGGTAGCCATGTGGCTTATAATTAATAAAATATTACTTTCTTTTTTTCCGGTTAGAAAAGTTTGTCATAAAGATTTCGTGTGACAAGAGATTTTTTCCATCTCCATTAGGGAAAAAATGAAAGATATTTGAGGAGGAGGGTGGGTGGCAGCAGGAAAGAGCTTTTATTGTTTACACTTGAAGTTCAAAAGAAGTAGCATGTGTGCCAAGTCTTTGTAAAATCAAACAATAAACAAACAGTTTTCAGTGAAAAGTGAAAGAAAATGCAAGAATTTAAAAAAGGTACACTGGTTTTTCAGCGTACCTTTTCAATGGTTTAAGCCATCAAATTAAGCTTTTATGCTTTTCATACCGACATGGTTTTCTTTACATGGATTTTCAAGTTTTGTCTTCTGTATGTATGGATATGACCCCAACTTTTAAAACTGTGTGCATAAGAAAGAAAGAAGAGCAGACCTGGTGTCCAGTGTACTTCAGGTACTCTGATCTGAAATAGAAGAGAAAAAACTAAAGCCTCCATAAGTACACAAATGTAAAACTTGGGCAAATGAGAAGCAAATTAGACATGAATATGATCAAGACATGTTAAAAACATTAAAAGACCCATGATCAAAATACCCCAGTGTTCTGATTCTGAAAGTGCCACAGGTAACATTATGGACATCACATAAGCCCACGGCTTTCCAAAGTCAATTCCCCTCATACTCTCCCAGTAAGCAGAACTGCTGCATTAAGGGATACTAGAAGGCAGATGCCTGCCTAGTCTGTGTAAGAGTCATTCATGGACCTGTTGCTTTACTTATTCCTTTCTGAACCTGCTCATATCATCTGTTCTTCACAGCCTTCTGTGGAAGTAAGTCTCTAAAGTGATCTAGACTCTGCACAAAGTATTTTCTTTTGCTTGTTCTTTAGATGACTTGTATAAAATTTAGTGAATAGTCCTTGCTCTCATATTGTGTGGAACATTTTAACCAGTTCCACAGCCACTTGGTAAGAAAACATAATTCTCCCCAGGTCTCCCCAGATCTCTCCAATCCCAGGATTTTTATTCTCCTTATTAACAGTTGATCCGTCCACTTAATTATTTTAATTGCCTTCTATGTTCCTCCTTCAATTTCACAGCATCTCTTGAGACAGAGACAAGAACTCAGCACCAAAATAGTGAGCATACACATTTTTATACAGCAGCAAAATTATGAGCTCTACCTTGTCTGAAAAGCCTTTTCATTTTGTTGATTTTGCTTAATACTGCACACTGAGCTTGTGACCTCAAAGACATGCCAGGGATGACTCCAAGATACTTTTCCCGACAGCTGGATGGTAATTCTGAATTCAGAATCATGAGGCACAGCTCAGATTATTCTTCCCCAATGCATTGCCTTAGTTTTTTTTTACATTGGATTTAATTTGACATATTACTTCTCTGCTCAGTTTCGCCACCTTCCTTCTCAGCTCTAAAGTTCCTTCAGCCACTTGGCAATGACTTCTGACCACACAGAATAGCTTCATATTATCCTTAGACTTGGTTTCTCTGCAGACTTTCTTCTCCAATCCCTTGATGAAAATGTTTAATAAAACCAGTGTCAGTGTCTATCCCTCAGGGACCTCACTGCTGAAAATGAAATATCCATTCTGTAAAACAACCAAAGAGCCCTACTCTTTGCTTTCTATTCTTTAACCAGTTTGCAGTCTGTAAAAGACACTCTCTCAACAGCTGTGGTGACTGGGTTTCTTTAGTACCCTGTCAAAAGCTTTTAGAAAATCCAAATACTTTACGGCTCCTGTATCCTCTTAATCCATGTGCATACTGACAGGACTCCAGCAGGTTAGAGAGGCAATATTTCCTGTTGTAGAAGTCACGCTGCTTCTAGACAGTTTCTATCTGTGTGCTCCGTGATCTTAGTCTTTATTGCAGCATCTACCTTCTTACCAGGAATAGAAGGATACGAGCACAGCACATGATGCCTGAAAAGCTAAATGAAAGATCTGTACATAGTTTTTTTGTAAATCATGTCATGCACATGCTTTTTGTAATATATCTGCGGAATACAGCTTTTTAATATCATAAGCATTATTTATTATTACAAATTCATTAAGAATGGAAGTTTTCTACTTACCAGTTTTCATACCCTGCTGCAGAATCATTAATTATTCAATTAACTCTGAGAAAGGAGTCAGAATAAAAAGGTATGGACATAGAAAAAGTTTGGTTGCACATTATGCTTCTCCCTCACACTCCAGGTCTTTTCCAGAACCCAGTCCTGCACTCTGTCTGGCAATTGGAAATATGCCTTCTTTGTGGATAACAAACTCTGGCACCCCTCACTTGTTTTACAGAATGGCATACTAGGATATTGGTGTTAGTCAATAGCTTTAGACATTTTATCCTGGCTCTTCTTTAATAAGAATACATCTAAAGTATTTCTATAAAAATTACACTTAAAAGCCAGTGTTCCTGCCTGCATTTTAGAGCCCACACAGATTTTTGCCTTGACACTTCGAACACTAAATTCAGTGTTTCACCTTTGGTACAATCAATAAAACAAATTCCTGACCTTCCCTATTCTAGGCTCTGAAATACTGGTCTTCTCAAAACTGCATTAAAACAAAAGAATGTGATTAATAATTTGGTATTTTTCACGTGTCTATTATGAATATATTAAATACACTGCATATGCACAATAAAAATATACTCACTCCCCATAAATTCTATTCTGTGTATACATCTAAACCACAGCAATTTAGTTATTTACTGGGTACTAGAAGAGCTATAAAATGCCACTTTCTAAGAACACAACTGAGGCTTAAGTCAGCATTTTTATGATATCATCTGTACTGGGAAAACATTAAAGGCTCAATATTTAATAAACATAATAAACATCCCCATGAAACAAATTGTTCATAAACTACCTGTTTAATTTTTCAGGGCTCCTGAACCACATATTTTCTTATTAGTTGTGAGCCTGCTGGGTTGCAGGATAGATAGGGCCTGTCAGGGATAGAATATAATGTAGCGGTTTTATGAATTATTTCTGTGAGGAAAAGCCTATTACAGCTGACAAGAGGATGATGATATTAGCCCATCATCATTCAGATGGCACCACCCTTCCCCCTTTCATCCATCAGACCTCTTGTATGGAGGCTGAAAGCCATAGAGTCTTTGCATAGCCAACACAAAGACAAATACTGCTCTTTTTCTGCGTCCATGAAACATTTAGTATTTCATTTTGAATCATGGCAGATGACAGTAACAAATGGCCTAATGAATCTCCCTTATTGTCCCTTGTGAATCTGAAGATGAGCTAAAAGTAAAATCTCTGTTTCTTTTTTTGGACGTGCTCATTTGGGATTGAAAGGTTTTCACTGCATTCTAAATAGCATTCCTCAGTAACTGAAAATTAGACCAATAAACCAACAAGAAACTTGCAAACCACACAGCTATACCACTGCAGACCATTCTTCACCCTGTACCTTACCGATATTAATTTGGGAAAGTGCTTCAATCAACTTTGGCACAGTTAAGTCCATATACAAATGTTAATAAAAGATAATGAAAAAACAAAAAGAAAATTATATCATGAAGTTCTGTATTAGACAACAATAGAAATACATTAGTGAGGATCATGAATTCTAGACCAATTTTACCACATTTTTGTTTTATTTAGAAGAAAAGCTATAACAGTGTTTTACACTAAGAGTGCCCACACTTTCCCACAAGAATATATTTAAATTTGCAAGATCAGATGATCTTTGTTTGCCTACCCAAGGCATTTTACAGGCAGAAATTAATAATGTGGCTGGAAAAAGTTCAGTGTGCACTGTGTCATAAATACCTTGCTCTCCTTGATCCAGCTGTTACACAAGCTTTTCTTTCAGCTGTGTAGGTGACTGCTGCACTTGCATCTATCCCCTGCTGTAACTCAGCTTAGGCACAAGCTGGGGCCTGACCTGGGTTACTCTGGCTGCACGATGCCTCCCATGCACTCTGGGCATTCACCCCAGCACGACTGGATCCCATTCCTTGTGTAAGCCACACTGGCCCCACTGTGCTAGTGTGGTGTGGCCATGTGCCTTTAATCCATGGCTGCCTCTCAACACCACTTCAGGAAAAGAAATATGAGTTTTGGTCACCTTTCAGCAGACACCCGGATAAACAAATATAGAGGGAGCTGCAGCTCCCTCCAGTCCACCAGTCTGTCTGATGAGGAAGCTAAGACAACAGACGGCATCTATCCTATAGCATAGGCAGGAAAATTTATTCTCATTGTTCTCATTTATTCTTAACTCTGGCTTCAGGATTTTCTGATGTTCTGTACATTCATCCGTGATATGGCTGCAGTTGTTGAGGTGTGACCTCTATGCTCAGTCTTACCAAAGTAGCATAATTCTGTATCTAAAGACTAAAAAATTATTTTCCTTCCCTTACCTGAATAACTCTTCCCTTCAATTTAAATCACTTCTTTTCCCCTTTAAACTGGTTTTATCTATCCCAAAACATGGTGATTCATTGAACTTTGCTCTTCAGTAATGTCTCCCCTGATTCCCTCTCATGCAACATTCAAGCTTTCCTTCAGCAAAGCCCAAAAGTGAGGAATGGCAGGAGCTCCTTTTCATTCATTATGAAAAGTTGTGAAAGTACTTCAGCATGAAATGCTTATTTTGTTTTGTTAGGAAACCTAACCAAAATGGCTTGCTTTAGGTAGGAAACTTTTTGCACAGCTTTGTTTGTATCTACTGTAGGCACATGTGCATTTTTGACATGACAGATCATAATGGCTCTTTCAGAGCCATTACAGTTACCAAGTAAATCCTTCTTAGTTCAAGTACATGTAATTGATTCCCATAGACTGTAATAGCTCCAAAACCAAGGCAATACCCTTACCAAACATAAAAGCAATGGCAGGACTAATACATAATAGCAGTCAGTTTTTACCACCATAGTACTAGAAAATGATGAAGTGCTAACAACATGGCTTTTTTATTTGCTGATTTTTGGCACAAAAAAAGGGTAATAATTTAATAATATTACAGTGGTATCACTCCTGCATACTCCTGGTAAACCCATAAATCCTCAAATATCACAGTAGTCATCTCAGTCTCCATATGGATCATAAAGAAAGGTCTTGTCCATACAACTTCTTTGCATATAAATATTCCACTACAGTTTACTGGGGCAAGTGCCCAAATAAGTTTGGTTTTGTTTGGTTTTGGTTTTTTCTTGTAAATTAGTGATGTGGAATAAAAGCAGTACTTTTCTGCACCCAGAAAGCTGTAGATTTGTATTGCTCATGGAGGAAGTGTGCAAAACCCTTTCCCAAGTAGCTGAGTGAGTAGTGGTAATACAGAGCAGGCATTACATTTTTTAATGTAATTGTCTGTTCTTCAGCATGTCTGAGAGATTCAATAAACAGCTTGGCAACACACATCCCTGCCTTCCTACTGCATAAAGATATTCAAAAGGTTAATGTCTTGCTCATAAACATAGATGACCAATGACCCTAAAAGGAAGGAGAGCACCAAATGATATATTGACAAAAAGGGCCATTTCTTTCACATAGCAAAAAATAGGTAAAATACAATAAGAATCTTCTCTTTCTGTATTTTTTAAATGACTTTTGAAGAGAAGACAAGTTTTTAACAATGTTTTTTTTGGTTCTGAAAGAGTTTATATTACAATAGAAAAAGGTGCTGTAAACTTCAAGGAGCTAATGTACCCTCTCTAAAGAAGTCTCAGTGGAGATCATAGAAATTTCACGACTCCCATATGTTAATAATATCTTTGAATATAAAATCCAAATTAAAAACTGGAGCTGAATAAAATACTTTTGTTAAAAGTAACATTTTGAAATGCTGTCAGTAACTATCATAAATATTTGAGAAGTTAATATTTTAATCTTCAACTGTAGCTCTGAAAACACTTTTAGTGACAGACAGTGCTTCATTAATAGAGTTCTGTATGTCTAATTGCTTTAGGCAAAGTGGGTTGCATTATTTTGACACATGACATGCAATTAGTACATGGTCACACGGCTAAAGGAAGATTTTACACCTTTTTTCCTTCTACATTCAGAGTGGATAATTAGCATATTTTTTCTGCTTAGAATAATCATCAGAGCCTTAGATCAGAAATTGCCTAATGAGGTAAAATTCTAGTTGTTGACATTAATACATGTGAAATTTTTTTCAGTTGTAAAAGTAAACCTACTGCTGCGATTTCATTTACTCTTTCCAGTGTATTCTTAAGATTCAGATATGGGGATTTTTTTGCATCAAGCCATTGAATAATCATATATTTTCAACAGAGGATGAATGAAGTTTTTATATTTTAGTATATTTTCTTGATAGTGGTGCTTTAAGAAGATTAAATTTCGCTATAACCTGCAGCCACTGCAGGTAGACTGCAGTTGTGTTAACAAAAGAAGCAAACCATAATCACAATATACAGGTTTCTTCCTTATGAATTTCTTTGATATATTATATATACAGAAAATGGGAACTCATTTTGCTCAGCTCTAAGACCCACTCTATAGGCTGTATGCAATACTCCCACAATGAAAGTCTGTCCTTTTGCATAAAAACATATTTTGATTACCTTTCGTAGAAGAAATAATGAAGATCCATTGCAGATAAGCTGATCCAACATAATACACTCAGCCTACCAAAAAATGTTTTTCTAAAGGAGAGATTTTGAAAATTTTCAAAAGGATTATTTTAGGTTCTTTTAAGTAGATTTTTTCCCTTTGCATTTAGCATAATTGCACATAATCACCTTTTATGTTAAATTTCTAAACATCATAATAGTTAACAGCAAAGGAAATTGTTTGGATTCTTGTTTCTTCACTCCTTATTCAGGTAAACTTTCATCTGAAAAATTTGCATGTGGTGTGGGATCTGCAACTGAGGCACATTTTCAGAATCTGAGTTCTGTTATTACCTCTGCTTGTAGAAGATACACAGAGATTTTCCAGAACTATATCAGAGACTTAATGCTTCCTGTAACAAACGGCAGATTTAAGCACGAATTTTTAACTTTTAATATCCTGCTATTTATTTAAATACATAGAAGAGAGGAATCACAAATCATATTCCTGCCTTATTTCATAGATATTATATTTACCAGGTTTTAAACAGTTTTAGGGTTATCCTTTAACACTGATAGGGAAAAGGCACGCAAACAAAAAAGGCACAGGCATTTACCTTTTTTCCATTAACTGGGAGGCAAATATGTAAACAAGCTTGCAAATCCCACAGGAAATACGAGTTTATAGAGTGATCTGACTACATCAGAGACATCGCAGGAGACCAGGATGTCCATCCTGCTTCAAATATACTTCCCCTCCCCCCTTTTGTGTTTTATTATGAATTTAATTGCAAGTAAACAGTACTAAGATAATAATAACATTTTTCCTTCAGCATAGGTTTCCCTGGCACACTTCTTCCTATATACTATTTACCTTGATAGGAATGATTTCTTTAACATCACTTCTTTTATTATAATTTTCTACTTCTCTCTTCATGTGTAGCAGTCATATTGATTTTACATCTTTTTAGATAACAGCTGCTGCTTTAAGGACTCCTTTCAATGCTAGCCCACCTGGTAGGACCTCATGAAAACACCTCTACATAATAATAATGAATAATAATAATAATTAAAAAAAAAAAGTAAGAACCTGCATTTCAGACCATCATGTGTGTGATGTGAAGCAGTTCCATTGAATGGAACAGGACAAGGCAAAACAATAATGCAATAAAGTCTGCTAGCAACTAACAGGGAATAAAATAAAGCAAGTCTTATCTTTCACTAGCTTCAATTTCTCTTCTTAATGCATTTACAGTGAATAATGAGGAACTCTATGAAAAACAGGATAGAAGAAGACGAATCCAAAGTCCATTGCTGGCTACTGAATATTATGCTGATAGTGAAATGTCCACCTCTGACTTCCTGCTCCAGTAACAGCCAGATGCTTGGAAGATATGTTCCCAGAAGACAAACCTCATACATATACTTGCTTTTACTCTTCCCTTATCTTTTTCTGGTCATTTATCAGATGGGCAAGATGGGGTAGATATTCTAAAGCAGTCTGACTCCTTTATATCATCCACTAAATGGTGCATTGACATTGTTTAGAGATAAATTTTCATTATTCTTAAATAGAACTGATAAGCTGTTATATATGACCATTTTTACTCTGAACATGTGGCATTATTTTATTAATATATTTTCTACTATGCCATAAGGTGGACATGCAGCCCTGGCGCAACAGGTAGGGTTGTACAGAGCTCAGAGAGCTCATGTTACAGATGGATATGTGTAGTACTAGCTACTCCATGTATACCCCACTGAATTTTGAAATTACACTGTACTGCTCTCTAAAAGCCTGCAGCTTATGATAAGAAAAAAAAAAAAAAGCTTTTTCTAAACCACATTTACACTTGTGATGAGATTGTGATAGTGGATTTTAGTGGGAGGATGCAGTCATTTAGCAGCAAGTTAATGAGAAAGCAAATGTCCGCAGATTATTTTAGACTGCCATAATCTACCACATTACAGTAAATCAATGAAGATCTAACTGGCAAACAGCAGTATGCAGAAAATCAGAAACACCAGAAAGAGCATCTTTGACATTTTTGCTTAAGCATATATTCACAGATCTCAGTCATTTTCTAAAAGCTTGAGAGACTAAATACAGGAGAATAGAAACTCACAGACTAAAGCCAGATGTAGAAAGTCCTCACAACTAAAGAAATATTGCTACAAATTCTCAGAATAGCCTGAAACCAAACTGAATGCATACCAGCAGGATTTGTTTCAACAAGGCCTACATGAAAAAAAAAAGCTCAACATGTTTTAGATGATTGCATTGGGTTTATTCTGCAAGGTTTTGATAGCAGGGGAGCTACAGTGGTAGGAAGCTGCCAGAAGCTTCCCTATATCCAATGGAGCAAACTCCAGGCAGCTCCAGAACTGCCCCAATGCTGATCAAGGGTGAGACTGTCAGCAATGGTATTAACATCCCTGTGATAATAATTATAAGAAGGAAAAAAAACCTATTACACAGAAGTAGCTGTGGCCAGAGAACAGAGGAGTGAGAACATGTGAAAGAAACAATTCTGCAGGCACAAGGTCAGTGGAGAAGGGGGCAGGAGGTGCTGCAGGTTCTAGAGCTGAGATTCCCCAGCAGCCCGTGGTGCAGACCATGGTGTGGCAGCTGTGCCCCTGCAGCCCATGGAGATCCACAGGGATGCAGAGATCCACCTGCAGCCCTTGGAGAAGGCCCCATGGAGGAGACCTGCACTGCAGCACGGGGATGCCTGAGAGGAGGCTGTGAACCCATGGGAGACCCTTGCTGGAGCAGGCTCCTGGCAGGAACCTGCAGACCCATGGAGAGAGAAGCCCACACAGGAGCAGGATTTACTAGTAGGACCTGTGACACAATGGGGACCCTACTGGAGCAGTTTGTAAAAAAACATAGCCCACAGGGGGCTGGGTTTGTGGAGGGCAGTCTCCTGTGGGTGGGACCCCACACTGCGGCAGGGGAAAGAAGGACTCCTCTCCCTCAGGAGGAAGCAGCAGCAGAAAAAATGTGATGAAGTCATTGTAATCCTCATTCCCCATCTCCCTGCATGGCTGTGGGGAAGGAGATAGATAATGAGGAATAAAGTTAAGCCCAGGAAGGAGGGAGGGGTGAGGAGAAGGTGTTTTTAAAATTTATTTCACTTCTCATTCTCCTACTCTGATTTTGATTGGTGATAAATTCAAGTAATTTCTCCAAGCTGGGTCTGTTTTGCCCATGATGTTAATCAGTGAGTGATCTCTCCCTGCTCTTATCTCAACTCATGAACCTTTTGTCATATTTTCTCTCCCTTGTCCAGCTGAGGAGGGGAGTGATAGAGAAGCTTTGGTAGGCACCTGGCTTCCAGCCAGAGCCAAGCCACCACAATGGTATTCAGCTAGGACCATGATATAAATAGTAGAATTTTTTTTGTAGTGTTGATCCTGATCTATTATTTCCTCATTTTCCTATTTTTATCACTGGTACCAGCTGGTGGATATTTGAAATTAGACCTGAACAAATAATTGGATGTTTTGGTTCACTGACACAACTGAAAAACTGGAAGTGGGGGAAGGGACTGATCATTTTAGACTGATTAGGAAGGATTATTTGTTTAGTTTTGGTTCTTAACCACAGAACAACGATGAAAAAAAACCCCTGCTTCTGATACCATAAAATGATTATTTCATTTCCATGTTGTGTGCTTTATTTTAATTTTATAAATATTGACTTCAATGAAAATATTAACTATTTCTTAAAAAAATCTTTAAGTTATTTTTTCTTCCATTTTGATGCTGGCTAAAACTATTCACCAAATTAGACATCATTTTAACAAGAATTTTCATCAACGTAAATTTTTTTTTACTGAATGCAATATATGACCGCAAATGTTTTCTTATCTCTACTTGAGCTATCTCTGGATTCTGGCTTCTAGAATTAATTAAGTAGGAATGCTACAGAAATAATTTTGTTTCTTTCTTATTTTCTTTCTTATTCTTAGACACCCTTAGAGAGTCAGCTCCCTGGAATGCATTAGGGAAGCTATGGAAACTGCCATATAATCTACTTTCTATTCCTTGCCACAGTTCCAGAAGGCATGTAGCAGTAAAGAAACATTGAGACACATGGAAGATATTATACCTACACTATGACCCTTTTGGCTGGCTGTATCTGGCACAAAGAGCAGTAGGGCAATGCTGAATCTTCGTTTTTCGTAATCACATATAAACACTTCTCAGAAATATGATCAGTTGCACTAGGCAATGTTTAATGTACTTGCATATTTTAGCCTTTTGAGTAGGAAATTAGGTGTGTGGGGAAGTTGTGCAGATGCTTTTCTGATTTTCTAGCTTTGATGAGTTTTTTTTCTTTGACATCACCCATTTTAGGGTCATCACATGAATTCCTATACTTCCAGAAAAATGCACTCAGTTGCTTCCTTGCCTGAACTTCTTTCAGTAGCAGCTACAAAATTTAATTTTGGGATCATTTTTTCAGAGAGTTCTGAGAGTAAAAGGGATCAAATTTCCCCAACATACTGTGTTTTCTATATATCCAGCCTTAAAAAATTTATAGTTCTAACTAAAGTGGCACAATCCCTATGAAAGAAGTACAAGAAAGAGTCTCCTAATATTTTTGTGGTTTTTCTCTGAGAACTTCCTATGTGTGCTTGGTAGAGAGAAAAGGAAGCACTCATCTTGCAGAACACACTGAATTTTACTAAATGTTTTACTCTCTTGCTTTTTAACCTGTTTACCAGCAAAATTCCTGTGATATCTAATGTAACATGCACATCACTTTATTGATTTCAAGATACCATAATAATTACTCCTAGATTATGATCATAATTTCTCTCTTCCACAGCTTTGAACATATTTTTCCCTTACCTTTTATGATGAGAATGCAACTGCCTCCCCAATGCCTTCTCTATAACCTGGACAACCCTATTTTACTATGCCAAATTGTAAAATATGACTGAAAACAAATATTATGAAACAAAGTCAGATTCTGTGAATATATTCACTAGGCACTAAGTACCTTTAACAATTTTTTGATACCTATATCAAAAATTTTTGATTATATAGCCACACAACAGAAGTGGACGCAGGGCCACTAAACGGGCAAGGCTATTTACTGGGCAAGGGCTCAGAAAACAAGAAAGTTGTATACAAAACCTGCCTGAATTACAGTCTCATAGATGAGTCAAAGTTAAAACTTTTCTCAGTTGGAAAATGCAATCAAAGTTTGCAGGTTTTCATCCCTGCTTTTGGTCTAATAAAACTGATTAGTTAGTTGAGATATATAAAATAAAATGTTTTTATTTGTAAGTTTGAAATATCTCTTTCACTTCCTTTATTATGCAATCCTGCCAGAAATTTCTTGGAGCAGCTTTTAAGTATATGTGCGCACACACATGCAGATCCCAACTTCCAAGGGAATTTGCAGTTCCTGAAAAATTAAACACATCTAAATTCAGAAATTTACAATACAAGAAGAAATAACTGGGAGGTCTTTTTAAATTTCATAGGTCAGGCCTTTAATGAGAATTGGAAGGTGGGAATTAGAATGCTTTCATAAAATTTTCAAGGCCCACAACATTTAAATTATTGTGTTATATAAACAGAAGCACTAAATGTAAAGGTCTGTAAAGAGCTGGCCTCCATTTACATTCAACAGAGAGCAATGATAAATTTAAGCATAAAAAATATGTGTCCACCAGCAAAGCAATTGTCCTTTGGCAGGATACACTGGTGTATTCCAAAAGCAGACAATAGCTTAATAGGATAAGGGGGACATAGAGACAGAAAAAACCTACCCCAGGACAATAACATTAATAATGTTGATTTTAAATCTATTTAGAACTACAGTTTTAAAAATCAATAATACATTCATAATTTCAGTGTGTCTCATTCCATGTTTTGATTCTGATCTGCCACAATTGTTACATGAAATTACATTGCAGTTACTTCAACCAGAAATACAAAAAGGTTATGACTTTCTTGTTTCAAAAGACAGAATTTATAGCTAAAGGGCCTATTCTTCTCTCAAAGAGCACATATAACACTAATTAAGGACAATGGGAATGACATGTCTCTATTAAGAGGAAAATGTAAAATTTCATTAAAATATTTGTTTATAATAGTTTCAATTATTAAAGTTTATAGGCTCAATTTAAAAGAACTGGGTCATTTTGAGAACTTTTTATAACATTACTTTTTATTCTCAATTTAAAAAATATTTGTGAACCATTTAGATAGTAGTAGAGAAACTAGGATGAAAAAAGTTACATTTAACTCACAGATAAAAGTTGAAAAATAGTTTTACAGCTATTTGTCCTTCAAATATTATTTAAAAAAATATATTTTACCATTTATATAGCAAAAAAAACCTCATTATGCTGCTAATTGATAGAAAACAGCCTATTAAGTCTCAGTATCTTGGATTTCAAAAATTATTATTTTTCATTTTTGTATGATCCAGTATTAATTAATACAATTAATTAGTAATCATAGCTTGTATTAAATGTTTAAATACTTTCTCAGTGCCTCAGTTATGAAATTTTTTTGCATTCAGTTTCTAATTTTACTTTAGTTGTCATTAGAAGAGGTATAACTGCTTGAAGCAACAAAATTTTGGTTAGTTCAGTTTTAGCTTTTATTTTATGAGGCATAACTTGTTTAATGGATGGATTTTAAAATATTATGCAATTAGGCATTTGGAAAGTTTTTGAAATAGAGTGCTTCAGTAAGTAAAAACTTTTCTTATAACCCATATAAATTATTTACTTCAGTCATTTGGGAAACTAGCCATAATCATGATGACTATTTAATTAAGGCTTCTGCAGAACTTGACAACAATGCTAATAAAGCAATTGAGGAGATTCAAGCAGTTGATCTTAATTGGAAGAGATGACACTATTTACAAGAATAAATGACGGTAGCTAATCTCACATTCGCAATTATCAGTGATGGGCCTGCTTCAAAGGATGTTATGGTTCTTGTTTTCTTTAGCTGAGTCTCCCAAATATATGTGTTTATTCAGAGTTTACATGTTTATCTGAAATGTAAATGTAGCAATTTTTCATACAGGAAGAACCTGAGTTGCCTCCTGGACCTCAACACTTCAGTGACACAATAAGAAAAAGCTTTAATATTTGCCACTCAAACAATCTCTCTTCCCCTTTTCATCTTTTGGAGTTGTAAGCTCTAGCCTTGCAGTTTCCCAACAAAGAGTGTATTTGATTATCTGGTGCAAAGGATGCCTGGCTTCTTTATAGGAAAGCATTGGGCAACCATATCCTCTGGCATCATCTGTCTGCACCTTGCCAGGTGGAGCTCCATGCATCCTCTGGAATACTATCTATCTCTCTCTCCATTTTACAAACCTGGATTACAAGCCTAATATACACAAAAAATAGTGCCCTATAGCTCCTGTTATCCAGTATTCCCTCTACAGGAACTCCAAACGTGAATGCGGTTCCAGGACATTATGTCACTGTGCCCGTATTTTCAAAATGAGCTACTTATTTATTTATACTAGCAGATTCAGGCAGAAAGACTCTTATATGGCTATTTTTTCTCTTCATAAATATATAGATATTTTTCTTCATAGATATATAAAATAAAGCTACCAGTACTCGTATCTAGACACCGGCTGAAAAAATACAGCGAAAATCACATATCTCAGTATAATTATATTTCTCTCTCTTTCTCAAAAAGGAGTTTATGGGATACTGTGGGTGTTAACTACTCACTGCTGGGCATTTTGAGGTGGTAATTAAAATATTTGAATTGTTATCATTTCCTGTCACATTCTGTTATAGATAGCTTTTGTTTTGGTTTGTTTGTGGCAGCAGGGGAAAATGTATTCTAGAACTGAAAACTTCAACTACTGCTATATGTGGACTACTTCAGGAAAAGTGAATGAAGCAATTTAAATTTTCATAACTTGGAATTAATACTGTTTTCTCCACACACTTCATCTAAGAGCTGGGCTTACATTGACAAGAAGGTACTGTAAATGAAAACTGAAGAGAACTTTGGGGGCATATTTTTAGCTTGGAAAGGATATGATTCTGCCTTGGATGACCACATTCTCTGCAATGAAACATGGCAGGAGATCAAGAGCAAACACTTTTAGTTCTCTCTAGTCTCGTTGATAATGGTAATAATTGTTTCTGGAAACCTCTGGTGATTTTCTCATTGAAATCTCTTTTATCAGGGTAGGTTGTCTTCATTCCGTCCCAGTTTTTGATCCCTTGCTTGATGGTATGCAAAGACCTGGAGAAACAATAGTAACAGTGCTGTTCTTTGATGACTAGTGACACCATCAGCAAGCTGTGATAAATCTATTACAAGCAAGAAGTACCATTCCTGTATCAATTTTTCTGTAATCTTCCACAGTGTACATTGCATATAAAGAATTTTGATTTGCACTAGGGATGTTTCTTGTATCTCACAAAAAAACCCAGAGCACGTCAGATAATGCTAGCAGAAGACATTGCAGCTGAAATTGAGGTACAATTCCTACCTTGACTAAAATTGGTTTGCAACTTGAATAAAATCTTGAGAAAAGTTTTTCATGTAAGGAAATACCAAAAGAAAACAAAAAAGCATAAAAGGTCACACTGTGTTTCTAAATTGCTGTAAAAACATTTTCTTAGACTCAGGTCCCCAGTGAATAGTGTGTGAAAGGCTTTGTGAACAATAGTCAAGCAAATAAGTTTTAATCCTAACAAATGTGCCTATCAAGCAGGATCATTTTAAAAATATTGATGGATCCATTGACATTGCTGTTTCCCTTCCTCATTAGACTACCCCTTTGGTTCTTAGGAGTCAATTGCTTTCCATACAAGGAATTTGTATGCCTCCTTCCTGCACATTTTTCTGTGGCTTGCATTAGCGTTTTCTAAACAGCTTATCACATGCTATTTATCATGGGAATGACTTTGATACCTTTGTGTGAGACCCACAGACCCCGTCTTCTGATGATTAAATCATGGTGCCTATTTCATTACATCACATTCATAATGAATTACTTCATCCATCAATTATTGCAGAACTATTCTCATATCATGATAATGATGCGGGCTTTCTGCGCCATTCAAAACAGGGTGTATTGCAAACAATCCTGCCTTTGACGAAATAAGAAAATGAAATTGAAACAGAGAGCAGTCAGCAGCTGTGATATCTGTGAATGCACTGCCAATACTTACATCATTGTGAGAATTGACACACTTTCTTCCACCCACAAAAATGCTGCGTGTACAGGAAATGACAAAACAAAAAGGTATAGCATGCATTAGCGCTATATTCTTCAGGTATTTCCCTACTCTGAATCAAATCCTTCTGAATTGGTAGTTGTTATTTCACTACTTTAGATACAAAAAGAGTCATTTAATGGAAAATAAATTGGCAAAATTAGTTTTACAGAGCTCTGATTATTTTTGCTCTACAAGGGTTTTTGTTTAACAATTCCAAGATAGAAACAATACAGGGAGGTTTTTACAGAATCCTAGAAATGCTGCATTGACACAGATCTTCAGCAATATCTAGGCCTCTCCACTACTGTGAGCAAGCATATGTGTAGAAATGTTTGTCATTTTCCACAATCTCTAGTTGACTTACCCTAATTAAATTATCCTTTATACCAAAACATATTTACCCTAAAATTCTGCCATTACTGATTCATTTTCTGTCTCTGGAACTTGTATTTGCGGGGCTTGAATGCTACATGGCCTCCCCTAATTCTGCTTGCTGCTCTCTAATGTTTCTACCCCATTTTATACTTTATTCCATAGCCCTAACCCTGTGCTACTAAAAAGTTGGACACATAATTCCAGTTGCAATTTTTTTGGTGCTGTTCAGAGAATAATAAATTACTGATGGTCTTAAATGCAACAATCTTATTAATACAGCGAAGGGGTAGAGGGAAAAATTTGCCTTAGTACTTCGCTGTTATTTGTACTGAATTTTTTTTTTTTTGCTAGGTTCAGATCCTTCTTGCAATTTATCAAGGTCTCAGAATTCTAAACACATTCCTCAGAATACTCAAATCCACCTTGACTCAATGCCATTTTCAAATTCCACAAGCACAATTGTAATTGCATTACCCAAATTGTTAATCAAAATACAAACACCTGGATAATGGGATAGATGGTCCCCTTTTTCTACAAATTAAGTAGAATATTATGGAGAATCACACCATGGTGTACACTGGAGTCCTATTTTGCTTTAGTATGCTTTGAAAACTGATTTACACTAACATATTCTGTGGTCAGTCTGTCTTGATGGATGCAGCATCCTACAATGAGCATTCCTTGTCCAGGAGCCCTGTAACTGTGCTTCATGCCTAAGGGGTTAAGCTTAATGGCACAACGATGTGGAGTCCAGCACCACAGCATCCATTAAAAACAGTATCTATATTTTAGTAGCTGATAGCAACAGACATAATACTTGTCATTGATTTTATAGGTTGAGTTTGCATCATAATATATTGACATTGTACTTTTATATAAGACTTGCTTCAGGGTGTAGCTGCATTCTACACTGAATAACAGGCTAATAAAAACTCTAGCAGAAACAGCTTTACGACCCTCCATTGACTTGTGTTTTACATTGTATTATCTTATTGCAGACATCTGAATTAAAGGTTAACAAACACTATTTAATGGGTTGTCGGAATGAATGTACAGTACATGAATACATGCCTAGCAATGTCTATCAGTTATCATACTGTACATGCATTGTGAGCTGGATGAAGGCAAGACAGTAAATGGGTGATGGCTCCTGACTGACTCTTTTTAGTAGTATGAAATAGCACATTTTGTTATACTTCCTCCAATTAAGTGCATATCTACCATTAAAGCAATCTGTCATCATTTTAACAATGTCATTAACTTCTACAGTGTCTCACAGATGCTTTGTTCTTCCTTCAAAATTAGCAGCACATACATTTATATAGAAACTTCGAAATGCAAAATAGGGAAAACAAGTTTAAGAAGTCATCATCTGTAAATTATATAAATAATAAAAAAGTGGTTGCAGGGGAAATGTGACTGCTTTAAAAGGAAAAAGTACATAGTACTTAATCTGCAGAAAATGTACAGTAATAAAAATGTACTAACCTATAAAAGTATAAATTATTTTTCTCTCCCTGGTAATTATAAGGAAATATGGTTTACCATACTATAAAAATGTACTACCCTATAAAAATATACTAAATTATTTGTCTATCTATAGTAATTATCAGGAAATATGGTTTACAATAGAACAAAAAGTACTAAGCCTGTAAAAATACACTAAATTACACTTCTAGCTATAGCAATTATTAGAAAATATGGTTTACAACTCATAAAAGTAGCATTTTAAATATAATAAAGTTGTCTACAGAGCTACAGAATCAAAAATGAAATTGATTCTTTCCTATATTATTCTCAAAAAAGCTAAAATTACTTGAGATGGCTCCAGTAAACAGAGGAAGACCTATTAAATGCCCTGCTTTACAATGGGTATTGAAAACAATTGATGGATAAAATATGAACACATTAAAATATATATAAATTAATTGATTATTTATTTCCTGAAAGTTTCACCTTCAAATTAATAGTGACATGTCAGGCTGATGAAGTATCAGCTCTACAGGCGACCTTTGTTAGCACAAAACTATATTTTTCTAGATATAGTAAAGCTGTTATCCTTTTAAATTTGATTTCAATAATATAAATTAAACATCCTATTTAGTTAAAAACTAAATAATATAAATTAATCTATATTACAATTTATAATTCCTTTCAACTGAAATGGGGAAATGATACCACAGACTTCTAAAAAATATATTGCATTTTGTCAAAAATCTGCATAACCTATAGAAAGTATCAAAGAAAAAAATCCAATAGTATTCAAATCACTTGAGAACCAAAGGTCTAATTTCAGAAATGACCTTGGATTAGATCTTTAAAAGTATGAAGCCTACAAGTCCATCATAGGTGTTCTAATGTTTTAAAAAACTGTCTTACAGATAAGTGCATAAATTTACTAACTTTCAGTGCAGTTTCTGCCACTCCTTGCTGTCATTTCAAACAGTAGCACACAGAATCTCAGGTCATTTTTGGTAACTTCCTAAATATTAACCCTCGTTCCAACAGTAGCTAGTCTTTTGACTCAAGAGCTATTTTGTGTTGTTATCAGCTTCTTTAAGTACTGTCATCAAAGGGACTATTATTCTTTTATTTCTCAATACAATTTAATGTTGGAATCATAGAAGTTAGGAAAGAAGTGTTGTATCACTTCAAGTGATTTTTTGTAATATTGGGATTTGTTGTTCTCTATAATCTGGTCTTTCCTAGCCTAAAACATTCTTGAAAGCTTATAGGAACTCGATATAGTCTAGATACATAAAAAGCTTGTAATCTCTGATATGAGCCTTCTCTTTACATACAGTGATGTTCTGATATGATAAGAACATTGTGATTTCTTAATTACAAGCTACAAATTTCACAGGACATGGAAAGGAATCTCCATTTTAAAAAAGTCACGGGGCATATGTTAGACAGGGTTAGATTTCTCATTTATAATTCAGGGAAGAATAATTGTCTACATTTTATTTTAATACCTTGAGTGAGGCATTGTTTCCTTATTCAAAAATGCAACTGTAGTTACTTCTTACCATTTCATTTCAAGCACTGAAAATGAGAAAACCATCAGCTAAAACGAGGAAATAGAGAAGTTCTTAAATACTGAGGATGTGAGGATCTTCTAGTTCCATGTAGACAGAAGTAATAGATCAGTCCTGGATATAAGGAGAGTTACCTAGGTCAATACTGAAAATCTTGTACCTGTACTGTTTCTGGTGTGTGCAAGATCCTCTGGAGAGGAGAAAAAAGAGTGAGAATCTTTTGCTTTCAGTGTTTCAATTTCTGCATAATAAAATGGATACCCAACTACGTACTCTTCTCCACAGAAGCTAAGAGAAACAGAATGGCCTTGTCATTATCTTGACATAGACCCAGAAAATTCAAGGGGATGTGCCAGTAATTCTACAAGAGCCTATTCCTTGGCTCTCATCCAGCTTGATCCTACAGAAGTTTTGACACCAGTCCAGCAAGACAGAAGGCCTGAGTCAGTTCTCCAGAGAGGCCTGTGCTTTGACACCACTGAGCTATTCAATATACTGATGAGCTGGTGACTTCAAGGGCACATGACAAAGTCTACCACTTTTAGACACACTAGGCTGGAGACCTCAGAGAAACTTATGCTTTCAAGTCAGCATGGCAAACTAATGTTTCTGACCCAGTCACTTCATTGTTACTCACCACTTGGCAGCAGATGATAAAGTTACAGATAATAAGCTAGAGACTTCATAGTGGTTTTTCCTCATTTCAGACTCTTCTTGGTCCTTCTGCCTCAATATCAGTTCAGGGAAGCTGCTAAAAGGACCATGCCTTGTTTTGCCTTCAAACTTCTATGTTCTACCACTGTAGCCTCTCAAATGTTAATTCTTTCCCATATGGTCAGCAAAGCAGAACTGCTGAAAAAGACAGAGCATGAGAAGTTTTGCCTTCAGGTAAGACTGGTAAAATGGATCTGGAAATTGCAGTTTCAAGGAGAAAAGTAACTGTATTTCACACAGGCATTCAGCACCTAGCATCCCTCAGAAATTGTCTCAAATGCGTTGAGCTATTGACAATTTTAACTGAGACAGAGGTCTTTTGAATGGTCTTTGCAGGAGGGCAGGTGTTTCACATGATGCCACAACTCAGTATGCTCATGGCATAAAAGTGCTCAAAATTTCTATTCATGTTCAGTAAAAATTGCACATCATGGATTTCAAGGAGTTTTTTTGGTTTTGGTTTTGTTTGTTTTTTTTTTTTTTTAATTCATGTTTGCCACTTTGAAAAAAATTAGATTAGAAAGAAACTGCGAGTGCTTACCTCACCTAGCGAAGGAGATTGTATGATGGGAAAAGGACATGGGAGAAGAAGGAAACAGCTATGTGTGGAAGATGCTGAGAAGGATTCAATGCATGTAGGTAGTACAAGGTGGCAAAGAGATGGAGTAGCAATAAAAGAGGTGTCAGTCTGCTGGGTAGTCAGATTTGGGACTTCAGTGAGTCCTGCAAAGTCTCTCAGCATTGTGACTGTCTTTCATCCTGCTGCCTGTGCAATGGCTGCCAGTTAGCAAGGATGGGTGCAAGATGTTAGCAAGACAGTATGGCTGCCAGTGAGCAAGGATGCTAACTTTCCCCATTTCCTAACAATCTGAATCCTCAGACCTGTTGCTTTCCTTTATTTTCTGTTTGACCAAGTTACTTCCTTCTGACTGCATGCATTACTTTCAGGCAGCCCCACATCCCATGGGTGGTATGTCCCCAGGTTTGCATTTGTATCTTCCTTTAATTTTTGCACTACAGGAAGTAGGTACAGTGTAAACTCTGGTGTTCTGAGGGGGTGCAGAACAACTTGTCCTCTTCTCCCCCAAACCAACTTTCTAATTTAGAATAATGCAGTACCTTTTTGATTGATTCCTCAGTTAACAGTTTGATTCCTCAGCTAACAGTTTTCATCACTTGAAATAACAGGTCTCCTACAATGTGTGTTAATTTTGGAAAGAATATTAATCACCTGCAAGTATTTTGTATTATTTCCTTGATGTACACTTCTAACTTCTAGAAATTTAATTCTAAAATAACGTAATCCATCAAGATGTGCCAGAAATGGAATTTAAAAGAATAGTAGCTCCATATCCTTGCTTGGCTACTCTTCCTCCAGTATGTGACTATAAAGGGTCCATGGCATTGTCTGAGCAGCATTACTGTAGTAGCTTTTGGAACCAGGGATCAAAGATCTACCTGCTAATACTAGAATCACTTTTTAATCTTTTCTTATTGGCAGTAACTCACTTGCAACAATGGAAAAATGTTACCTGTTTTCCAGATGTATGAAGAAAATTACATAATTGCAGGAAAATACATGGGGTGCAGTATATTTTTTCCTAATTATTTATTAGGCAATTCATTATATGCATATGACACTATGAAGGAATAGGTTTCTATTCATCTTCCTAGCCATATGACTGAATTCACCTATAATGCATTAACCTGTTGAGGATATGATGTGACAGTCAGTACTAAATGATATATGATGAACTTCAAATAACCAGACACCAGGTCCTATTGATTGACATGTCAAGAGCATGGCATCTTAAAAAATTATGGGCAATGCAAATAGGTATCTTCCTGCAACTTCACTGAAGTATCTTTCAGTTGGTGTAATTAAACTGAAGCAGCATCTGAAATATATCTAACAAGTTATAGATTTAGGAGAAATGCTAAAGGGTTTATCATTGGATTAGAATTGTAAGGATTGTAAAAGACTTTTGAAGTTTCATTTTGTAGCGTTTTTTTCAAAATTTTAGTGACTACATTAAATCAGATGCATTATTTATTTTATGGATTTTTATTGGCCTCTGTTGCTAAATATTTTAAATATTGGGTTAGATCTGTTAAAAGGCTTCCCCTAGAAAAAGGTTCTTCTAGTATATGAGCTAAAATTCTGTTCATGTAAAAACCTCTCACAGATTATGGATTTGACTGATTACATGCAGAGAGCAAAAAGGGATAAATGAAGTATAAAGACATATTATTTTTATATTTGTTGAAGGTATTAAAGGAGATACCTACAAACTATCTTCTCAGGAGCTTCTGAAGAGGGAGGGGAAGGCACAGCCAAGATCTTGTAAACAAGGTGTGTAAGAAATTGGGAAGGTGTGAAGTTTGCTTGAAGATTCTGTGCAGTTCTGCTTCCTCAGGCAGCTGGTGACAAGCTCTTATAACTAAACCATTGAGCTCCTAAAGTCAACAAAACCCCCTAGAGAACAATTAGGTACTTTAACACAACTTTATTTTTGTTTCCCTAGGGTATAAGTTTAGTGCTGCACCTCTTCCCACACAGCAACTTATTCAAGCTTCTAATTGTTATCCACTTTCAAGTCTAAAACCCACAGTATTGCTATTAGGAGGAATAAGAGAAATATTGTTTTTCCAAAAAAAAAAAAAAAAGAAACAAGGAATTTCATTAAGAAAGTGCATACTTTATGAAAAAAAACCCTCTAAATCAGAAGCTTACCCGACGTCTTGTATGTGCTGCTGCAAATATTTGTCCTGATTGCTTTATAAGAAAAATTATATAAACAGCCTTCCACATACTGTCTGCTTAGCTTATGTTCTTTATTCATGAAGTGATGTGAAACATTTCATTAGGAATAAGACTTCTTCTATTATATGGAGGACTGAAAAAAAAAAAAAATCTGCTCCCACGTATTATTGAACTCTGGGCAATGACACTTGTTCATTAGCTGAGACCAGCAGGCCAGAGTGGCAAAGGCAGATGGAAAAACTGTTAAAGTTGAGAAAAATATTTGCTTCAAAATTTGGTATGCTTGAATTCTGCTGCCCTAAAACATCAGCTGTGGTCAAGGGTATTGGATTCAATCCAAGTGAAAAAAATTAAAACAAAGCAATGAGAGAATAAAGCAGATCAGAAATAGCTCTAGTTTGATGAAGGAATTGTTCCAGCTACCACAGGAAATTCATGTACAAGACCAGGTTAGTTTCTTATTTAACAAATATTATGTAACTGAGAGGACCAAACAGAAGAAACACTTTACTGAAATGAGATCTCACATTATGGATCATATTGTATCTCAAGAACAATCTCTGTGACTATTCAACTAGGAAAAGGAGAAAAAAATCACTTCTTCAATGTTAAAAAACCCACACTCAATTTAACAAATACATAGAAAAAGAATTTGTATGTTAATTTCATTTTTTGGATTCCATGGTATACAAGCCATGTTGCAATTTCAGTCTATTAAAGTGCTTTATCAACTACAGAGTTTAACTGGCCATAGTAGCACAATACAGCATTATCCAGAGCAATGAATTCTTCCTTTTGCTTTTGTCCTCCTACCACCAGATGTTATATGCATTAATTTATTGTTTATACTAGGGACTGATGCAATGCCCTTCAAAGTTACTGGATGTCTTTCAACACGTTTTGTTGGGATTTGCTTCAAGACGTTTGTTCATACTTTCATAGAGTTTCCAGCATATATAAGACAAATATGTTGTTTGCTCTACCTTGCAATCAGGCTTTAAAGTTTCCTCATTAATCCAGATTTGTCTTAATATTAATCATAGTACTGAACTGTCCTTCCTCTGTCCACATGAATGACTATGATAAGTAGCAATGTCTCCTCTGAGAAAGAGTTAATTTTAATTAATCAAGACATCATCTGTCCTTTGATAGAAAAAATGGGGATTGTCTCAAGGATCACTTGTTCTAAAACTCTTTCCTCATAGTCATGAAATTATTCTAAGCCTGGGGCAGTAACAGAAGAGTTTCAGAAACAGAGTAGAGATGGAACAGAATGGATCAAAAATGAGGACTGAAGATGGGGTCAAATCTTCAGGGTTTAATTTTGTTTTGATATAGTGTGAAAAAGAAGAAATGACTATTCAAAATGGCATGGAGTTAATGAATAACCACTCCCTTGAACCCATGTGTAACAGTATAAGTATATAGATGACAAAAGAGTTGATTCATTTATGTCAATATGGACTGTAATTTTACAGGTTTTGTACAAGTGTTAAGAACATGAATCTGAATGCTTATCTGCAAATGTGCAAAAGTCTGTTTTATAAATTAAGAAAAGTATGCTAAATGTAAAGCTGAAGTTATTCTCTTTGAGTTTCTCTTGTGAGTCTCCAAACATTGCAGTTAACACTGGCAGTGATAACTATCTTTTTCATATAAATGCCTTTTCAGAAGACTGTATTACTCTGTACAGCAATAATTTTTAGTTTGATTTTTGTGTAGCTATGATCTTTTGGAACAACAGCATCTTTACCACTCTTAAGGTAACATTTTGAAAGCAGAGGAACTAGCTGAAACTATGCTGAGGTAATTCTCCAAGACTACAGTATTAAATCAGCTGCTTTCTCCATTTCCTATGAACTGCTCCTTGCTAAACATAATAAAAGGTACTCAGTTACTTCAGAGGTGCTATTCCATTGCATGAAAAGGAAACCTTTATTGGTCCTTGTTTAAAAGCACCTTCTGAAGCATGTGGTCAGTGGAAGCATGCCCAGATGTTAGTTTATACAGCAACATTTTGAACGCTCTTTTCAGATGAATGGCACCTAGCCAGCACACCTGCCCCATGAGGAAAATACACAGGTGTAACTCAGCTAATTAAAGAAAGGGTATATAAACAGTGTCAAAGAGGGAAAAAGGCCATGTGTATAGCCTAGAACAGTCAGATCCTATAAAGCTTTCCAAGGACTGATGAAGAGATTATCAAGCTGCTCTATAAATACATCCTTTCCTTCATTTTATCTACTATGCTACTGATCAGTTGGAATATCTCTTCAGCCACAAGAAACAGACATTTGTGGCAGTGAGTAGTTAATCCTGGAAAGAACATTTTAGAGTATTTTTGGAATAGTAATAACAGCCATGGTATTTTCCAAGCAAAGTGTGGGCTACCCTTCACCCAGGAAGGTTGAAAAATTAACTGATGGTTTACTTACTAAAAACCAGCTCCGCACCAGATTTAGCCTGAATGTACAAAATGGGCTTTGGTAAGAAAACCATGTTCTTGGACACATTCACAGGGAAGGGAACAGTCTTATCACTCTTGTCCACTGTCCCCACCTTCCTTAGCTGTGGGAACACCTGGGTCTGTAGCTTTTGTTCTTCCCCCATCACCCCCATTTCTCATGTGCACGTCAGCAGCCAGCTTGAAGGAGCCAGGATGGTGGAGCAAGCCTTGAGGGCAGGAGCAGGCAGGAAGCTGGCAGCTCCGTCCTTGCCAGTGTATTGCATTGTTTTCTCCCTTTGTAACCTTTCCAGCTGAACAGGACTTTTTTTTTTTCAAAATTTAATTTAAATTTTGGTGATAAATAAGTTGTTTGGTTTTATTTTTCCTTCTCATTTTTGTTCAGTTTCTCTATCCTCTTCTGCACAGTGGGTTAATATTGGTAGCTTTTGCACATCATTTTCTAACCTCAAAAATAACAATGAATAATTAGTTCAATTCACATGTTGCTATACTTCACTGAGGATCAGATTCAGAAACTGAACTGGAGAATGAAAAAAATGCTGCAGCTGGAGGTTATCTATTTTTTTACAACAAAACAAATTTAACAGAAAAGTTGTTCACAAGATCTCTCAAGCCTTTTCTAGCTGACAGATAACTGATAAAACCAGCCCATAAGTTTTTAAGAGAAGATCATATATTAAAGCTTTCTTGCAAAACATACCAGTTGGCAAAGTATTCTCAGTTTAATCTTAAAGTATATTTTTTGGTCTGCACAGCTGCTACTAGTTGCCAGCTCTCTTTCAGCTGCATGACAGCATTCCACCTCATCCCAGCAGGTATGATGCTGTGCTGTAAGAGCTGCCATGGAAATTGCTGGCGCCTAGGGGGACAGGTAAATAAATGCTGCTTTTTTAGTATATAGCAGTTTTCCCAAGTGGGGAAACAGTATATAACAGTATCCCAGCAAAGTGGGAGACAGTAAGCTATAACACTGAAAAAAATCTCAGAAAAATCGAGGTTGATGTTCTGAATGTCTTTCTTCCCCAGTTTTGCTGGAAGAATGGACTCTAATATATCTTTTCCAATTAAGAATTCTTCTACAATACTAAGTCAATAAGTATCACATTCTTCATGTGTAATAAACAGCAAATTTCCAAAGACTGAAAAATTAATAATGATGCACATGCAGTATCTGAAAAATCTGGAATGCAGTTTTCAAGTATTACATTTCCACCACAGCAAATTCAATTACCTAAGCTAAAATCTGTAATATTGGTGTAACCAAGATATTACAAAGAGAGTAAAGATAATAGTGAAAAGTAAAATATTTAATAAACATGATTGGAAAAAAAAAAGGCTCTAAGGCAGGGAAGAATCAGAAGGACAGTGTCTGCAGCTGAAGATTCATTTGCTTTTTACAGCTACATTCAATGAGTCTGGTAGAAGAAATTATCTCTTCTCATAATTTTTGCCTCATTAGATTTGAAGCTCTTCAGCAGCTTTTGGCTGCCTTTGAATCCACGCTGTTATGTTGCTCTAAACGTACCCTAACAATTCTGTGTTTTGGATCATACATCAAAGAACTATCAGTAGAGCAAATATTTAGTCTAGAGTGAATGGTGAGCTTAGGTGTATGAGTAGGGGGAAAAAAGAAACAAAGAATATCGAGGCACAAAAAAGA
The DNA here is from genome assembly GCA_039654755.1 of Calcarius lapponicus. Lineage (NCBI taxonomy): Eukaryota > Metazoa > Chordata > Aves > Passeriformes > Fringillidae > Calcarius > Calcarius lapponicus. The sequence goes on from JBBFKN010000057.1 coordinate 193,880, forward strand.
AACAAAGAAAATTTTCAGCTTTAAAGTAAATTGGGAAGTATTTCTAGTACTTTAATATCTTAAATATTGATGTATCTTTATTTTCCTTAAAATATTTTCTGTTTAATAAAAATTTTATTCATGTATTAAAAAACAAAAAATTGCACCTCCCTTTGCTGGTGTGCTGCACTTGACCAATACAGAGAAACTATGATTACTACTGGGTTTTATGTGGTTATGGAAGAAGCCTAGAATAGAGGAAAAAATCTGTGATCCAACTATGCCAGTTTGATAAAGAGGCAGAGCTTTCAAGTTCCTGAGAAATTTTCTGGGGAGAAACTGTAGCTGAAGAGACAGGTTGATGAAGAAGGAGTTAGGATCGAGTGCTTTGGAAGTATGGATGATGCTAAGGTATATATTCATACACAAGGCTCCTTCTGTAAAAAATGTTTAATGATATTGTACCTCTGGTTGCACAAAACTCTGAAGTTCCTCCTCTAAAAGAAATTGATGTTATGAATGTAAGGTAGGTCTTAAGAACTTTACTAATCAAATCCTGCATGTCACATTCACCTGCAGTAGATGGTATGATAAGGATTTAATTTTTTTCTATGTTGTTGATTATTTTTTCACATAGTCAAGAAGGAGATAAGAGAGAAAAGTAAGTGTAACCACCAATGTGTAGCAAGAAATAATTGCATCCAGCTCAGAAGTACTGAAAGACAAAATAGGGAAATATTTTATTGATCATGGGGAAAAAAGTCAGATATTTGGAGGCTTAATTAAAATGACTTGTAATGTGGGAGGTCTAGATGGGGGAGAGCTGCCTCAGGTTGGTGCTGATAGACCTCCTTAATAAACAGGTAAACTCTGATAGCTGTTACGCATAACCATAATGCATAAATCCTATTTACTTCTTGGAAAATATCAAATTATTGTAATCTCATATCTAAGAGATGAAACAGCACAGGTGGCTATTGTTGGTGAAATCTGGAGGAGGTGATTTCAGGCAGCTGCTCATGTGGTAGGGGACGGCTCTGCCTGTCTCCAAGAGTACCCAGGGCATAAGCTCCCTCTGCTCCAGTCCCCTCCAGATCTCCAGCCAATGCAGGAGGCACAGCCATCCTAAGGGCTGGTGCTTCTATTCTGAGTTTGACAGCAACGCTTCTTTCTCTCCTGGTTGTCTCTTCCATAGGCGGCAGCGCGTCAGGAGAGCAGGCGTGACGCTCCTCTGCACAGGATTCAGCAGAGCCAGCCAGGGAAGGCGGCACCAGAGCTGCCACCCCACCTGCCACAGCAGAGCCTGCCTGAATCCCTGCCACAACTGCGAAACCACGACGATCCGTGTAGAACTGTGCGAAATTTTTCAGTAGAGTATTTGTGTCACTTGGAAGTGCAGATTTAAACTGGATACCACTAGTCACAAACTAGTCTGATTTTATAAAATTATAAAATTCTGAAAAATTAAAATAATATTACTTCTCTAGAAAAGAAAAGTGGCAAAAACCCCCCAAAAATGTTTTGGTTTCTATTTCTAAAAATAAAAAGAAAAACTGGAATACACTTTAAAGGATAAAGCAATCTGACAGGAAAGCAAAAAGATTCTATTTTGAAGTTGCCTGACTTTTCTGTTGTAGCACTGCTCACAAAAGGCTAGGGGTATGACTTTAATAGTTTGTAAGGCAACACACAGTCTTTAGAAAATAGCAGTATTCTGCTTCTTGTCTCATGCATTTAGACTAACATAAGTCAGAAACATGAATGATATTGTAATACTCATTTTCGTTATTTTCTAATCTCTACAGATAGAGTTAGGCTTTGTGAAAAGTGTGACAAGAGCCACCTCCCAAAGAGAGCAACTTGGGAAAGGCCTCAATTCACTGAAAACACACTAAAGGAATTAATTTTTAATTAGTTTTATTACATAAATAAGTTTCCTGGAAAGTATTTGAAACAATTTTTGTTTGGAGATTCTGGACTACATATTTGATTACAATAAACTGAATTTCAGGGCAAACAGAGAGGATGAAACTTCTCTGTTTGAAAGTTTTATATCTCCCTGTTCAAGCCTTGGATTTAGAGTTCCTGTGAAAATTTGACATCGGTTGCAATGATTTATGAATCAAGTGACCTTGCTGTTGGGATAGTTTCTTTCAGTGCCTTTGGCATGCTGGAATTAGACACATAACATTTAAATTAATAGAAGCTTACTGGAGAAACGATAAGACAGCACAATCCTAAATATAGCTGGAATTAGTAAAATCTGTGCCCTAGCTTTTAGGTACTAAGGTGCTATTTTGAGGATCACATCAGCATTACACAACTTCTTTTGTCAGTGCTAGGTATCACAAGTCCAAAATGAGCATAGAAACGTTGAGAAGTCGTGCTTTTGGGACTGAGAAGCTGTTGTCATGCAAAGCAGAGAAGCACCAATAGGTGCTGTTGCAGGAACAGAAGAAACAAATCTTTCCAAGTCACTTTTCTTAAATTCCAGGGTCCCTTATCCTGGTCATTGTTTGCAATGTTAACATCACATGGTGTTAGAAATCTATCTTCTTAGTTGGATTAGCTTTTAGACATGCGGTCCCCAAAGAAGATTCAGAAATTCACAACTTCGAATGCACATCCAGCGTCTTAAGTGAGGGTGAGCTGCTAATCCAAGGCAAGGATCAGACTGTCACCTACAGTGGGATATGGCACAGACTCCTTAGTGGTGGCAAAGAAGCTTTTTCAGCCCCTGCTTCCTTCAGCAACATAGAAAAAGCTCCCAAAATGTGGCAGGTAGGGCTGCTGTAGCCATGCTTTGCAATTTCTTCTCCCACCCTTTGTTCCTGGGTGCTGTGGGCACTGGGGATAGCTATACAGATTTGGAGAGAGTTGAGGAGAGAGCATGAGTTTATTTTGTTTCATATTATTTTCCCTTTTCTAGTAAATTTGTCTCAGTGGGCACATGTTCACCTATTTTTTAAGAGCCCTGGTCTAATACTTTAAGGGCTGTAATAATTGTTAAGGGGGTTGTTCTGGTAGATATTCTAGTAGCAATACTGTATCATGCTCAGCAGACCAGCTCAGTGGTCTAAAATTGTTTCCAGTTCTCTGCATTGCACAATTTCATTTACTCTGAGTAAGTAACAATTTAAAAGGTATTGACTGAGTTCACCACCTAAGGTGACATGATATGGAAGGTTGCCACCACTAGCTGATGTAGATTTTATAGCAAACCCCTGTTTCTCAAATGCCATGTTGTTGTTTAAACTCTGGTGACAGTGACTGAAACTGGTAGATTGCCTCCTGGTAATATTTCTATTGGACAACATGACAAGTTGAATTATGCTGTATAACAAATTCTACATACTACCACAGCTTTTAGAAAATTGTTTTTGTCAGCTAAGATATTATTGATTGAGTAAAAAAATATTTAAAGTCAGGCAATAAGAAAACTGGTGAAAAGGTTAGGTATAGTGTACTTTTCCAGAAATTGCCCCATAAATTCTTCAGTCATCAACACTAAAACCATGATACCACCTAAACTTCTAGATAGTCATCTCTAGCTACAGAACATATGCTTTAGGAGACTCAATTTTGGTTGTACAGTAGACAAAACAATAAATAAAACTTCTTATAGAATTAAAATTACATTAGTGAAGCTTGGTTTTGTCTTTCTAAGTCAAAGGAAAACAAAAATTTAATTTGCAAGAGTAATTTTATATGTCAGGACAGCAAAGTTAAAGGGAACTAGTGTACCAAGAAAAAGCAGTGAGTACTGGGCTTTCAGAGACTTATTTATTACTTCATAAATATCTAGAATAACACTGCTAACAAAAACCTTGCACAAAACAAGAAAACACGTTTCTAAGCATGGTGAAGGGACCTGATTTAACTTCGTAGGTATGAAAAGTGTTAAGCTTTGGAGCAGTGTTTCTAGAGTAAGTTGTACATCTTAATGGGAACCTGTGTGAATGTGGAGACACATAAAAGTAGCACAGGGGACACAGGGAGAGGAGTTGATTGGCAAGACATGGTCCAGTGAGAGGCACAGAGTTTATTCAGACTCTACATTGAATGCAACAGTTTCTGCTTAGTACAGACTGTAAGGATGGGAGCTTTCAAGAAATTGGCAGGACAGTTTCAATAGGATCTCTAAATAGTGCATTTTGGGGGCTGTACTGCCTACATGTGTTTCATATTGACACTAATTCTTAATTGTCCTATGAATACAATTCCTTAAGTCCTTGCAGCTTAGAGCCTTCAACTCTCCCCTAGTTCCTGAAAAAATATCTTACTGTTTTAAGAAAACTGTAGATAAAAACCTGCTCATTTCCAGATTATCCTTCATTGCTTAATTTTCTTGCTCTGAGTGGTCTGATAGTGCATTTATGTAAAGATTCTGTTAGCTTCCATGGGAGCACTGGTTATGCACGTACTGCTGAGCTAATGCTCTGCCATGTTTTAAATCTTTCCTTGTGCCTGCCACTGCTCTAGGATTCTCAGAGGTTTCTGAAATGGTGTATATACAGAATGTGTGAGCTGTGTGAACAGTTCAAGCATAATGTCTCTTCTACCTTCAGCTGCTTTCAATGTCTAGAAATTTATTTAGTTGCATATTCTAGCCCCAGATTTTTTTTCTTTAACAATATGATTATATCAGGCTACTGGTGTAAATACACATGCAATTGTCAGTTAACCTCATGCTATTATTTTCAGAGTGCCTGCGGCACTGTCTCAGTACTGTCAGAGGAAAATATACCACAGAACAAGGTATTTCCACACTCTTTTCCATGAGCCAAGACACAAAATGGGCTCATTACCAATATGTGGCTTTTTACAGTTCAATATTAATATGTCTGCAACTACCCAAAAAGCAAAGAGTATGTGTGCAATTCCATAAAATGTAAACATGTGTTCCTGAAGAGACCAGGTGCTGACAGAAAATGAAACATTAAAAGTCTGTCTGGAAAACTGTTTGGAAAGCCTTTGGCCTAATTTCAGTACAACTTTGCTTGATTCAGAAAAATTGCAGCTGCTAATGGCAGCTGATGGTGTTGCCCAGAATTGCTTAAAGTCATTAGGTAGCACACTAGTGTACTGCACCTGAGGACTGACGAGAAAAAAAAGGTTCCAATTCTACCTTTGCTGCAAACATGCAGAAAGGACTTGTTTAAAATCATTTATGACACTTAACTAATGTAGACACTCAGCTAATGTAAATGCATCCCTACTGTACCTCATGAATGAAGAAGGCCCTCTGTGTCAGTTGTACCACCACCTGTAAATAGTGATGATTATAGACAACATTTACCTCACAGGGATATTGTCAGGATACATTAGTTAATGTATGTGTAGTGCTTAAAAATGTTAAATGCTACATGCTGGGGGAAAAAAAATCATTAGAATGGTTTAAAAAGACCATTTTAGAGATCTTTTCTCTTTTTTTGTATACATGCCTCTGTTGATAACAGGGACTTCTCATGTGCCTCAGGAGGGGAGTAATACATATAGGGGTTTAAACACTGTGGGACCATGTCTCTTGTTATGAAACCTCAAAAATTCAGTCGCAGCACATCTGGAGCCTTGCTGTTTAAAGTTCTTATAACAAATTTTGAAGTTTAAGCAGACAAGACTGGACACCCTACCATATCTATTACCATACCTAATACCTGTTTAAAACATCATTATATATCAGTAGTAACTTTATTTCATTGCTGTACGTCCTTATGCTATGGATGGAGTTTTTATATCCTTCAATGTCATGTAAGGTGTAACCACCTCTCACAAAAAGTTGCTCCTATTGTAGACATTGACAGACTGTCATAATTATGACACATATATTTTCATGCTGAGTAATGGTAGTCAGGCTAATTTTTAGCAATTTCAAAGTACAGTAGGTCATGTGATACTTTATGAAGATAAACCTCCACTATATTTGTGAGGTAGGCGAGATAAGAGAGGTCAGAAGTTCTATGTACAGAAAAAGTACCTTCTGAGGGTCATCTAATACTCCAGTCACTGAACCACTTTGATGAAGTCCGTAAAGTTACACCTGCACAGTAAATGTAGCCCTCTCTATTTACATTTGAGTGGGGTAGGCATGTAAAGTCATATTTTATAAAACTCTGAAAAGCCGATATTTTGTGGAAATCTTCTTATATTTTTTTCATATGAAAGTATCCAGTAAGTGCACTTACATCTGGATTGCAAGGGGAGCATTGTAACATATAAAAAATAATGCCATTTTCTTCTGGGACAGAGTCATTCTTGACAAAGGTGTGTTGGAATTCAGGTACTATGGTGGTTAATTTCCTGTAGGAAGTGTTATCAGGATTTCTCATACAGTTTGTGGGAAGAGATAGTTATGTCTCTTCCCACAATTGTTGTTGTTCTGCCAGACATGAAATGGTGACTTCCTGGGTGAAGCCGTTCCTTTTCTTAAGCGTTACTCTGCCCTCCTAAAACATTTCCAAGGTAGGGAAGTCTGACCAATTAACTGGCTTTCAAGGCATTGCAAGTTTTAGCTCAGTAGATTAAGAAATACAGAGCACAAAGCTATCAGCAAGAACCTCTCCATCTGTCCAGCTTTAATTTTTCATGTTTATCTGTTGAGTCCTCACACAAATGCACACAGAAAATAATGAACGGAATGAGAATCCTCCCTGCTAAAGAGCAAGGTGCACTGGAGATTATAAAGTGGGTTACTTAACAGGCACCTGAATGCCTGGGCTAGGTCATCTGTTTCTCATTTGAAAAACAGAGGGGGGAAATAATATCCAACAGCCAGTCACACACATTATTCCCACGTCTTGTTGCAATTAGTAATCCTGTTAGGAGCAGAAAGACCAGGTTTGAGGATGCAGAAGAACAATTTGAAAACATTTGACATGTCTGGGAATGCCAGACCATCACATAACTTTCTATTTGTTTTCTCTAAGTCCTTGCTATTGAACTGCTTGATGTGAAGTAAATAAATTAACATTATTTGGAATAAGAACCATAATCTTATGGTTCATATAGGCAGTAGAGCCAGTATTCATCATGTCTCTTTCTGGACAGTGTAGTCATGTCAAAGATATAGAGAAAAATACAGCTATCTTTGTGATACTATTTTTCACTTACCTGTGTTTTTAGTGCTAAAGATCTGGCTGTCAAAAGCAAACAAAAGTTTGACAGGTGTGGTACTGCCACTCCTGCGCCTCAGTGCTGGACTCGTATGCCTAACATGACAGCAAAGCACTTGTGATTCACCTGCAGCTGTTGACTGCTGCCTGGCTGTGTAGGCACCAGGGCCACGTTTTTAAAGGCAAGCAAGTACCCTTGATGCTTATGAATAGAGGCCTCCCATTTTAATGGTCAGGGGGCAATTTGTTCCCTGTTGTTTAGAAATAAAGCTTCTCATGCTCAGGATGAGAAAACTCTCATGCCTCTGAGACAACATAACTTTTAACTCTGTGAACGCATTCAACTATGAATAGAAATACCCACCTGTCAGTCAGTCAAGGTAGTTTAAAATACCTGTTCTGCAAAAGCCGATGTGTCATTATAGATTTAGCAGTACGAGCAATGTTCTCTTTGTCAAACAATGAAGCAATATGACTAATTAACACTCACTAGGGAATCTGAAATAATGATCTCCCTCTCTCTTCCTACAGCCAATTACCCCAAATATTCAGATTAGCTACCCACTATTTCTCTGAAAGAAATGTCTTGCTTTCTTTTTCTTCTTAATTTAAGGCATTATGTACCATGTAGCATCATGTTATAGGATGTTATGTCACATCCTGACAGCTTACAACTAGGGATATGCTGAATTTATTGGATAGTTAATACCTTCATGAATTAACAAGATAACCAACTTTTCAGGAAAAGGAAATCTGGGAAATATTTTCAGAAATTCCTTCTATATCTGTAGGGAGAATATACCTGATTGATTTAATCAGCTGCATTATTTCATCATGGCTTCCCATTAAGATATTGTTTAAATATATACATTTACTTATGCAGGAATTTAATTAACCTAAACGTATGATCTGATTTTACAAATGCATACAATATGCATAAACATACACGATGGTCCAGCACTGTAACATAAAACTATGATGTTTGAAAAATCCTTGATCAATTAGATACTTCCAAAATTATAATTTTGGTCAAGCTTACCAACTTCATAAACAATTAGACCCCTTACCAAAGTTAATAATCTTTCTCTTATATGGTAATTGTACAGTATTTCATTGGCAACTTTCTCATTTTTTTGTGGTGGAGAGAGGTTTTTGCTTTGTATCCTCTCCCAGGTAAAATGAGAAACCAGAAAAGTATTTAGAGATAGCAGTTCTCAGATTGCAACATTTAAACTTTGGGCATCTGAGTCTTATGTAGAAAGCAGAACAGTGTTAGTTCCAAAGGCCACCAGACCTAATTATAATTATTTGTGGGGGGATAGAATATAAGAAAATAAAGATAGTGTAGAAAGTAATCTTACCCCTAAGGAGTTGCAGCTGGGCTAATTATCAAAGATGACGAACAGGCCTGACTTCAACAGGCCACAGCTGTAACCAATGAGAAGAAGAGTGATATAAAAGAGTGGGGTGGCTGGCTGAGAAGGGTACTGGAGTCAGTTGGCTGCTTTGTGAAGGAGAAAGAGTCAGTGCTCTGAGGAGCTGCCCACAAGAAATGGCAAGAATGTATGAAACTTCTTGGAGATAACAGTATGGACCCCCTGCGATAAGATGACAACAACAATTAATACAGAGATATGTAGTGCAGTTAATAGAGAAACTTAGATTTCATAAACTAGAATCTGAAAGAAAGGAATAGACCCCTAAAACCAGAAAATATTTTAAATATCACAGCTTTCCAGAACTTCATCAGGTCTGAAAAAAGATGTTTTTTGTGAACCAACAGCTGAACGTCCTTTCCTGTAGGTAGGAGGATTATGTGCTCTGTTTTACAGAAACAAAGCTGTTCTGCTTTCCCCCTACTCCATCCCCAAGATGAGAGGTTGGTTGGGTGTGTTGCCTGTGAAGCTTGGAAGTACTAATTGTGGGTTATAAGTTGGACTGAAAGCAAATTGTATGAAGGAATTCAAAGTGGTTTTCACCTGTCCAGAGATTGCTCTAACTACATGGGTATTTCCAGATGTATGTTGTCACTCCTACTGAAGGTTTTCCATTGGGCTGAAGTAAAATCATGAGTGACCAGGAGAGTGAGTGATCTAGTGTACTGAAATAAAATTCCAATATTACCGGATGGAAAGTGCCTGGGCTCTTCTGGCCCTCGCTGCTTGGCCTGAGGCAGCAGTTGTGGTGGTTTCCACCACAGAGACACCTCTGGCTGGCTGGATGTGGCAGCTGGGCGCTTGGAACGAAGTCCAGGCCGGTAGGAACTCAGGCTCACCTCTAGAGAAAGTCCTTAGGCAAGGTGAAGAGGAAAAGGAGCAGATTCGAATGGAGCTTTATAATCCAGACTTTTATTCCAAGGTCATTGACATCTGAATCTCAGGAACCAGCTCCATTGAATGCCGGACCACGTGCTTGCAGTCAGTTTTAAGGCCCGGGCAGGGGGAGGGAAGGGACAGGTGAGCCTCCAACCAGGTGGGAGGGGCAGGGTCTCAGGGGACAAGTGACACACAGGACAGGCCAATGACCTTGGCAATGAGGGGCATCTTTTGAACTTCTGCCAACCAGAGGATGCCACTGCTGGAATGTTAGCTTTGACTGACAGCACATAGCAGGAGACAAGGGGAGGGGAAAGGGAAGCAAGTATTATCATACCTGGGAGGGACTGGGATAGCTGAAGAGGAAGTAACTTCATACTGCAACACTAGTGTGCGGATCTGAGTGGAGTGATGAGTAAGATGAAATTCTTTGGAACTTATGAAGGGTAAAAAGGTCCAAAACATGTCCTTGTTCCATTCTTCCTTGCATTATATATTTCTTCTACTAATGGTTTTATGTCACTTGCATGGAAAGACTTCTGAGCCAACATCCTTACTGAGCCAAGAATGATGTGAATTGTCTTACTTCATAAAGTACTGAATTCATGAAATTATATTCATGCTCATTTAATAAGTTGTGTATTAAAAAATAAATTTTTATATCCCTCTATTCTAAATGTTGTAAATTTCCTTTTAAAAGTGGCAGAAAATAAGTAATGATGTGGTGTTTTCCTTTTTTAAGCAACAAGGTTGAGAAGCAGGTGTCCATCTTCGCAATTCATAAAATGACTGTCATTCAGTTTGTACTGAACATTACTTTGAATTTACTGATCAGATCTAGATTTAAAATAATTTTCTTCTATCTATTATGCAACTTGAGGGAAGATGAAGGTTGATTCTCAAATCCAGCTTTTCAAACATTGTATAAACTGGGTGAGAAGCAAATTTTTTTTGCCATATTGTTGAAACTTAGAAGGCTGCTACACAAACACAAAAATTTATGTTGTAAAGGTTTTGAAAATTTTTAAAGAAAATTCTTCAATTTCAAGGGAAAAATTGGAAAAGCTGTGTGATCTGAGGCATGGTTTTCTGGTGCAAATATTTGCTTCTGATTAAAAACACTTAGAGTCAAAAACATTCTTATTTCTGCTACTGATTTAAAAATACCATGCTATTGATGCTCTCTATTGTATTTAAACTTTACTGTCAGTTAGACTGTAAAATCATTCCCTGGGCCAGAGATTTGTGTAGGTAATATAAGTGGTGCTTGACACTGATACACATGTATATATTCAGAAAAATGCTGTCTGTTTTCTCACTTGTACATATTACAACATGCAGCAAGCATAATCAGGGCTTGTCAGCCTGACGTGATAGGGTGGATTAGCAGAAGTTATCCAGCTATGGCTTGAGCATTTGTGTGGTAACTACAAAAATAGTCTCTGTATCAAGCTTTGAAAAGAACATATGTGGACATTCTTTTATTTCTACTTGTGGCTGACAAAAATAAAACTGTCTGGGACTGACAGAGGTAGTGACATCAAGGTGATATGTGAGGCTGTCAAGTGCAAAGTCAGTTTAAGACTAAAAATACAGGACAGCTTCCATTGACTTAACTGGAGTGCACACTATAAGCAGGGGAAATGTGCTGTGTCCCCAGAGTTAAAAAATTAAATCAGGGACAGGTAGCACTTTAATGTTGCTCTGGATATCAAATTTATAATTGTTTTAGAAGAAAACAGCAGAAAGTGTTGTGTCCTTTAAATCTGACTCGAATCTAAGTTGTCTGTCTTATCATGCCTCTAATTTACCAAAGTTGAACATCCTAAAACTGATGGCATTTAGGGAAGATCACTGAAAAGTCACTTCTGCCAAATTTAGACTTCTTCACATATGCCATCCTGCTGTAGCTTTCTTACTCAGACAAACTTTTGCCTATCAAAAGGTGATCCACTACTGCCATTTGAAGTTGCACCACAAGCCTTTTATGTAGAACCTAAGCTGCTGGCACTGAGGGGCTGCCACTTGCCACTGGCTTGTATTGTTGTTTTTCCACAACTTGGATCTTTTGATGCTTATATAAAGTAAGTAGTAGCAGCTTGTCCTATTTAGGGATTTTTGGCCATCATAGTACCAGAAATTGCAAAACATTGTAATATCTATTTTATTACAGACATTTAATGATTATGTTCTTTGTCTCCCCTTACTTTCTCAAAAAAAACCCAAGGTTTCTTATCTGTTTCTTTGGATACTGTGTTTTACAGAAAGCTGTTTGCTGGCTGGCATTGTAAATGGAATACTGATTTGCTGCAGCTTCCATCCTTACTAGTGCTCCTGCTGCTCTCCTCTTCTATCTTTAGAAACTTCCTTTTTAGATGATGAAAACAGGATAAAAAAACCAGAAATGTACTTAGTTTATTCATTGTCTTTCTTCAGGCTGCATCATATGTCCCACATTACGATGACTAATATGGTAAATTATATGGCATTGAGACTGAAACAAAGGTACTTACAGGAATTGGAAATACAGTTCTACAAATAATTTTTCATTACCTTTTAAACTGAAAGTTCTATAAAAATGTTGAAGGCTCTTAATATTCAGCAGACGGCTGTTAATGCATCTTTGTTCAGAGTTGTGTGGGATTTGGCAACATGATTACAAACAGAATTCAGCAGCCGGTGTGTATGGGAAGCTGATGAACCACCTCACTGTTTCTGTGATTACTTTAAACCACAGCGAAATACTTGGACCTACATGTAACTACATAACAGTATTTTTAAGTGACCCAGGTATAATAGAGTTTTCTGCTGCACTTCTGCAAAGCTAAGAGGACATCCATTAGTGAACAACCACAGAAATATTTTCTAAAGTTGTTGTGGAGCTTATTTTACTTAAACTCAGAAATATAAGGGCCAAAGAGCATAAGTTTCTCAGAAACAGCGTGTAAAACATGTTAAAAAAATAATTAATTTGTTATACGCTGATCTCCAGTTCTTTCTGAACTCATTGCCATAGTCTTTTTAAAAGGATAAGCTTTTAGAACCATGACTCATTGAGGTAGAAGTTAATTACTTGTGACTTTTGTGAGCAATTATGAACAAAGGCGAGTAGAACAGGCACAGTCTTATGCAATTTAGAAAGAACATTTCTACACTTTAGTTTGAAAAGCTGTGTTACTAAAATTGTTACTGCCATTGAAGCTTTCCAGTATGATACCACCAAGACTGCAACATTTTCCCTTGATAGCAGCCTAATCACTGCTGAATAGGAAATTATTTTTGAAACAGGTGTTTGCTGTCCTTTTCGTCTTTTCGTGTGGCTGTGCTTGCTTCCAGGGAATTGCAGACTGCAGGTCAAGCCAGCTATTGTTCTGCTATTCCAATTGAGAAATAGCTGTTTCTAGCAATGATAATTTTAGAAATTACCACTATGGGAAGAAAATGCATCAGTGTTCTGCAGTTTATGAATACTTTTCAAATGTCTGAGCCTTGTTAAGAGGACACCATTTTTTGTTGGCTCTTTTTCAGAGCTGTATCAACTTTCCCAGCATTTCTTTCAGTATCACCTTTGGTTCAGTGTTTGGTTTTCTAGAAAAGCATATCCAATTCTGTACAGTTGCAGTGGTCTGCTAGGAATGTGCTGGAGCCCAAGCTGATGCATGTCTTAAAACTCTGTTATGAAGTGAAAATGACAGTTTTAATTCACGGCCATGTGTGGCCAACAGACTGCGTACATGTGGACCTTTGGCGCTGGAGAGGACTTGAGTTAGGAGGATCAGGTGCTCCCACTGCTGGGTCTAGTTAGCACAAAGCAGAGAGGAAACCCAAGAAAATTCACTGCTGATTACAGCTATTGTTGAACTCTGAATCCCTGTCTCTGTTAATCCTGCTGCTGTGATTAGAGTGTTTGCCCCTGCAAACATTTTTAGCTCAGCAAAGTTACCTCTGTGGTACTTTAGGGCAAACTCACCTGTTGGCTCACACTCCCTGAAGTCTCACTTCTCTTGGGCTCATTATAACATTCACAGAGTCTTTTGTTTGGTGGTTTGTTTTTTTTTTTTTTTTTTTTTTTGTGCAACAGTATAAGATTTCTGACAGAGTTTGTGCTGCATGCTGTCTCCCTGAGGAGTTTCTTTGCACTTGAAGGTCATACATTCAAGTTGTTTAACTGTACTTTGTTTTAGGGGATGAATACTTTTGTTTGGATTATTAATTAATGTATGTTTCAAGACTCAATAGATGTAATGAGAAGTTTCAGGCTATGCATTTCTCACTACCTAGAGAGGTAAGGAAGTTCAGATTGTGCTCCTCTAATGGACAACATTAAAATGTGAGGTCTAGAAGCTAAGGACAGTCACTCTTGATTAAATATGCATTGGTCATTGTAGGATACAAGAGATACAAGAGTTATGGAAAAGCTACATGTTGGATTCATTCATAAGGTTTCAGCTTATGTTCAGAATTATAAAGGTTAATTTTGTGTGGCTTTAATTTTTGTTATTGCGCTGCAGTCATACGTTGATGAGTACCACTTCAATAAAAACATTTTAAAGAAAACTGTGCATGCAGTAGAGATGATAGATGGAGACACAAATAAAGTCCTGCACGATTTCAAGTTTTAAGTGATTTATCTTGCTAAAGGTTGCATACTTAGTGCAGCTAACCACTTTGGTTAGATTGATACAGTTGTTGTTTTAGAGCTTGTCCAAATAGCCTTTTATGTTGCAATCAAGTAATAGATGCAAGATTGACAAGTTACAAAGAAAAGGAGCTTTCAGTCAACAAACAGACTAAAATCCATTATTGTGGTGTGTACACTGTGTCCTGGACCTGTAAACACATCTTCATTGATCCCATAGAAAGATAGAAATATCTCCTCTTGTATAGTTCAATCAAGACCCTTTTCACAGAGGCAAAGTGCTAACAATATTGAAAAAGCAGAAAAAGACTGACATTACAGTCAAACAGTAAATAATGGTTGTGCTCAGGAAGCCTATCCATAACATTTCAAACTGCTGTCAGCTCAGATGAAATGTATAACCTCTCTATTACAACCTTAAGAAAGATCAAAATGCAGGTACTGTACATTCCCTTTACTGTCATACCCTTTTTACCAACTGACTAAATCAATAAGAAAAATAATTTTTTTTCAGTTTTGCATGTGTGTGGGGTATATAACATATAAAAAATAATTGGAAAAAAGAGACTTGCTTGCTGAATTTTTCTTTAATTGTAGCATCTGACAAAAAACATTGAAGCATTTTTAGCTCAGTTTCATGTGGTTTAGCAAAGGCACATAAGACAGATGACCTGATAAGACGTATTTGCTTTTGTTTTGTTTAATGTATTTTATCATCTACATTAAGCCTATATTTAAAATTATACGTATAGTCAGAATCTAATTATATAATTTAAAAAAGGCGTATTCTATTACTTTGCTTCTTTTTGGTCTAAAAGCCACACACAATGACTTCCCAACAAGTGCACCACCCTGGCAAATGACTAGTTTAGCCACTCCTCTCATTCCACATCCCCAAATCCCCTTTAAATCCTTATTTGAAACCTTAAGTGCCATTGAAATCTAGTATAAGTTGTGGTGTCCCTCAACAGTGGCAGTGAGTTTTATACATATTGCACCAGGTGGTGCTCATAACTGTAAAGTTCTGCCCATGGATTAAACACGGTCTATAAAAAGATTAATTTGCTATTTAAAGTTGATATTGCTCAACTTGAACCTTAATCTAGAAAGTATGAAGCTGGTCCTCACTTTCTTGAACACTGAAAAGGGGCCTTTACATAATGAATAAATACGGCCACTGGCTAAGGTCACTGGAAATCTGTCCTACAGGAAACTTGTGCAAATGCATGGAATTACAATATCTTTTAGAAATATTCTTTTGTGAATGTTATGAATTGGATTGGAGGGCAATTGCCATTGCTGGCTGACATCTTAGGAGGTACTGCAGGGGACTGTAATTACCATGCTCTATTAATCTACTTCTGTAGAGGGATTGCAGGCACCTTTCCTTTGCAGGATCATAGTAAAAATTTGTTCAGTAATATTTGGTAAGGAAGTGATAATAGCATTTGCTTGGGCCAAGTAGTTTAAATCCACTTGGCAGGTGTTACAGAATCACCGAGTCCTTGGGGTTAAAAGGGACCTCTGAAGGTCATTTAGTCCAGCCTCCCAGCCCAAGCAGGGCCACCTAGACCTGGACCAGGACTATGTCCAGATGGCTTTTGAATATCTCTAAGATCAGAGATACATTCACAATCTCCCTGGGCAACCTGTGCCGGTGATCAGCCATCCTCAGAGTAAAAATGTTTTCTTGATGTTTAGGAGGAACATCTTGTATTTCAGTTGTGCCAATTGCTCTGGTCCTGTCACCAGTCATTATAATTTTTCATAATCTTTTATTGCATTGTTACTTGCATTCTACCTAGAAACAGTAAGTAGGGGTTATCTTACAGGACAACATAATTTTTATGAATTCCTTTTTGTTTCATAATCTAAATGATGCAACTGTTGGAAGGAAATTTCAAATTAACATTGGGGTGAAATCGTGGCTACATTGACATTGAGGGTAATGAGACTGCGGCCAAGGCTGCAGCAGGGCTGAAAGCCTTTGAATCACCAGATCCTTCCTGCTTATCACTTACTCAACAATATCTGACTTCCTCACAGGACAGGAGATACTGTGACCCTGAATTAAATTTTTAATATATCCAAATATTTAAAGTCTTTCCAATAGAACAAAAGGCAATAATTATTTTTTTATTATTGTAAATAAAAGATAAAATAGATAACAGTATTTTCATTATGACAATTTGTAGGGAAAAAAGATAGCAAAATTACAGTGTATGTTACATATTGCAGCTGTTTAAAGCGAAGGAGGGCTGGAGTGAGAAATTTACCATGAAACAGCAGAAAGCTGGATGAATAAATGAGTGGATGATTAAATAACATCAAGAATCTTGAGCAAAAATATGGGTGGATTCCTTTCCAGGCGTTGTATGAATTACTAGATGTGGTTGTGTGGCCTGTGCCAGGGAGAAGTCAGAGCAGGCTGCACTTAAAGACTGTGTGTCTAATTAAGCCTGAACTTTGCACTGAAGTTTCCTGTTTCCTGTTTATTCGTGGGTGGGTTGTAACAGCTCACTCTTCTATTCATTAGTAACTCTGTTTATTAAATTTATTCATTTTCTCCAACACCTCTCTACTGAAGGCAGTTCAGATGAGGGGAAATTTCCATGGAGTATAATTTCTGTAGTTGCTTGCACAGTAAAGCTCTGGTTATTAAATTAAGGGAGTTAACAGATTCTGGCAACATTTACAAAATTTTTTGGGGGAAAATTGAGGTTATTAATAGTTTAGAGCTTTAAAATAGACTTTGGGGGGAAAAAAGAAAACCAAAAAAAAGATTTGCAAGTTTAGGACAACACACAATGTAGCAAACACTTGCCTGCTTATTATGTGATATCTGTGGTAGATGTAAGACTTAAAGACCTTAATTAGTCAGCCTGGGTTGCCTACATTCCATGTAGATGCAGCAGCAAAATGAATCTTTAATTTTTTTACAAAACCAAGGTAACTAGCAAAGTTTTGTCCTGCTCAGATATACATCAGGACAGTTGAAGAACACACCTAGAAAGTCGGACCCTAAGATTAATCACAGGCATGAACCAGTAACTCCCATACCTACGTGGATGTAATGGACACTCCCTAATTGATATTTGGAACTTGATAATCTTTCCCTCATTGTTTTTGTTTCTTTGTGGTTTCACCTTTATTTCCATCAAAAATCCTTTGAAAGAATTTCTTTCTTCTCCTAGCGCAGTAGTGTGGAGAAGAACTGTTAAAACCAGAAAAAATGTCTGTCCAAATCTCCAGCTCTAGACCAGTTAAGGACCATGGGGTCTAGAACTGGTATATAATTTTGAGAGTCATGCTCTGCTTGCTTATTTGTTGCCTTATCCTTCCATAAAAATAAACCAGTCGTGATTGAACACTGGATCAAAATGTCTAGAAAAGAAGTTATGGGAATCCTAACTAGGTATTTAAGATGAAAATAGCATGATTTAGCAAGATCTGAACTCCAAAGTGTCAGATGTGAATTATGCACCCTAGAATATTTCGTGTCAAATTCTGAAATCCAAATTTTGAATCAATATCTGCTTGTTTTACCATTCCATTATTCTTTGCTCATGGTAAGCCTGCCATGGTAGGACATGCCAGGGTTAAATTAAAAAAAAATCCTTTTTGAGGCCTAATACCTGTTCAGGAGCAACTGGCCTTTATGGTTTAGATAGTCTTATTAGAAACTGCTCATTTTTCAATTTCTTTACTTGGCCATTAAAATTAACTGTGCACTGGATTTAATTTGATTTTGTAACACTGATTGAATAACGCAGATGTACCATTTTAGATTCTAAAGTGGAAGAGACTCTTCTTAGTTATTTGGTTTTCTTTTATTGCTAAATGCATATACTATGTTAAAATATCTTAATCTGTTTCCATGTTATACTCTGTGTCTCCTATATCCTTCTTTTAGGCTGTTCCTCAGAAAGAACTCTACAGATGACCTTTCTAGAAAGGCAAGAGAGTGCTACAGGGAGTCTGTTCATCATCAGGATGTAGAAATATGTAGATGTTTGAGTATATCTCCTCTAGACAGGTGCCTAGGCCTCCACTTTCAAAAAAGTAATCAGGAATTGCTTTTCCTGTAAACACAACAAGAATGAAGGAGTTGGCACTTCTTAAAGCAGTACTGCAGGGGAAACAACATGTAAAGGGAGTAGGGAATGTCTTGGTTCAGTTTCTCAACCTGACACTATTTACAACCAAGAACCAATAGGCTCTCAGGGAGAGATGGTTGCTGAAAGTCAGGAGAGATACTTCACTTGATATCAGTGGGATTTATACCTAGAATCTAAAAAAACTATTCTACACCCAGCTGCAGTGAATGAAGAGCAGCTTCTGAGCACTCAATATTTATCAGTCCTGCTTATACCTCACCAAAGTAGATTCCTCAAATAAAATGCTTAATGGTCTGGCAGTAAAATATGAATAGGAAAAGTAAAGTTATCAAATAAGGTATTTGCCAATCTGTAATGAGGGCATCTGGGATTATTAGGACAATACCTTTAGACTACATTGAAAATGAATAAAAATTAAGCTGAACCACTATATGTATAAGACTGTAGAAATTAGCTGATGTTGCTTGAGAAACAGTTGATTTTCAAGCACTTATAGACTGCTTTCCAATGAAACACCAAGAAGATCAGTGCAAAGCAGTGATTTGGACACCGGATTTTTTTTTCAACTGGTTGTTGTCTTTGTGCTCAAGAAATATTATTTTTCTAAAATAATGTTGAATATTAACAAATTGAGAGTATGTGATTCTATAGAATGTGTGTCTAATACCCACCCTAGATAACTGTTAAGCATTCAGTTGATGCACTGAGTGTAGAAACACTTGTCCTAGGACACTTCTAAAGCAAATGGAGGCAGCAGGCACCCCAAAGTGTAATTCCATTCATCTGAGATCTGAACTGTCTTTTGGCAGTGCCTCTCAGTCTTCATTGACAGTATAGAGAGCCTCAGGACAAATATACATCTAAATCCACCCACCTAACTTAGGTGGTCCAGTTAAACACAGAATGTTAAGTGGCATAAACCTGGGCACAGTGAATTGTGTAAATTCTCACTGATATTTAATTCAGTCCTGTCATAGACCAAGGTCATTATTATAATAAAATTGAATTGCAGTCATTTTTCCATAGACATCCGTATCAGATAGCCTCAAGCAGTTCTACATATAATAATTAAACAGATACTAACCAAAATAGCATATTCAGTTGGAAAAACAAGGAATGCAATGTATGAATATTGTTGCTGGCAACAAACTTTATGTGCATATTTATTTTTTAATTAAGGGAACAAGAAACATACAATTTTTAACCTGAAGGAAGTGGTTTTTTGTATTATTTCTGGCCTTTCAACAAATTATATTTTAAAATCAAATGATAGAAATTACCGCTAGATCCATTTCCTGTTTTCCTTTATGATTTGGTTTTAATCAGCTAACAATAAACTTTCCTGTATCTCAGCTTTCATTCAGGTTTTTTTCAGGAGCCTGTTCTTATGTGTGACATAAGCCTAGATAATAGATTTGGAATTTTAGCGCTGGACTAGTGTTGGAAAATGCACAATATAGCATGTTCAGCCTCTAGGAGAGAGACACCAACTTAAAATAATTGATAAACTATCTCTGCGAGGTGATCCTTGTTTGAATGAAGTACACTCACTGCTGTGCTCTCTCAGAGAGGGTGAATAGCTATGAAACAAAGTCCTTGAAAAATTGCTTGGATTTCATATGACACCCAAGAACAATATGACTTCCAATAGTCAGTTATGAAGTAAGAATTTTGTAGCTTGCTTTCTGTAAAAAATATCAATCATTTGTGATTGAAAAACGAATCTGTAAAGTTAACCTACTCTGTCAAATTTGATTTATTCAGAGGTAAACAACATTCCAAGAGGATTTAGTGAGCCTGTGTTTGGCAAAGGGGTATGTTCAGGTTGTGGCACTACATAGATTGAATGTCCAAACATTTAAAAACTCTTTTATCACTGGCCTGAATACAAAAACGACAGCCTTCATTTGTGACCTTAGAATGTCCCTGCTATTTGTTATGGGCTTTCTGTATTTAGTTTAACCTTCCATCATGCTGGGGTTAAATAAATGACAAGTTGTTATTTTTCTGATTTTTAGATTAATATTGAGCCATTAAGCTATAAACATATTGAGCAAGATCTCAAGCCAGTGTAAATCAGTGTAGCTTCATTGTTTCCAGTGGAGCTTTGCTGAATTGCATCAGCTAAAGGGCTATGCTGTTATTTGGAACAGTGCTGCATCTTGCTTTCATACACAGCCTTTGGCTGGAATGTTTAATCTGTAAATCACAATATTGTCACTCTATTTCTTATCCTAAGCTCTGCCGGCTCATTCAAACACGTCTTTACTCTTGCTTACAGCTGTTCTTCCCTCCTCCTTTCCTTTACTTCTGAATGTTTGGAAACCAAACAATAACCCAGGTAATATACTGTTATTTTTGAACAGCACAATTTTGTAGTGGTAACTCCATCTCTGCTGTTTTAAACATGGACCACATTTAAAGAAAAAAAAAAAGGCCTGAGGTCAATTTCCGCACTATATTTACAATTGAAATTACCATAAGCATGCATGCAAATGGAGTGTCTGAATGCAAACCCAGTGAGATGGATGTCTGCCTAAAACAGAGGGATGGTAATTGCATGCAGAAATGTCACAAAGCAATTGCACACAGACCTGTAGCCTCCATCTCAGCTGCATTTAGCCTTTGAACTACTTCCCCTCTCTTGCAGGCCACAGTACATCCTCATGAAATAACTTGTTGTCTTGGTAAAAACAAGCAGACATGCAGATTCTGTATTCTTTCATTGTTTGTTTATATTTGCAGCAGGAAGAGTTGGTTGCTGTTGGGAGAAAAGTAGGAAAAGAATTTACATACAGATACCCTTTTCCAAATCTCTAGCACAATGTGTTGCTGCATTCAGGATCTTCAAGATTCTAGGTACTGTTTCCAATTAACCTGGTGCTGCCTCAGATCACATAGAACCCTTTATACATTGTAGAAAAGTGTATGCTTAGCCTGCTACTCTGAAATTACAAAACTGGAGTCTTTGGCCCTATGGTTCAGGGAGCTGTGGAAGTGGAATGTTTTTATCCAACAAGTGGCGGTGCTCTGTGGTCGTGCTAGTATAAAAGCAGTCCTAAAAAATTACATCTTAAAATAGAATGGTCTTTAAAAGAAGAGATAAGGAAATATGTCAATTATTGTATCAATTTCTTTTTTTTTCTTCATGTAATCAACATCAAACTAGAAAGAGCAAGTTAAATTATTGTAGTTCTCTTGATTTTTAATGTTTTTTACAATTGTGTTACAATGTTTTTAATAAATGATACAGATTTATGTTAATTTTAATTTTATCAGATTTATAAGCCTGTCTTAATACATAAACCAAATTTTCCTTGCAGAGAAACAAGTTACAAGCTTCTGTTTTACTGTATTCCCTCCTTCCTTTCCTAACTCCAGTGCACAACACAGCCTGAGCTCCTTTTTTGACATTGTCTATGATGAGTGTCTAATGTAAATCTAATAGGAAATATTTACCCCCTACATAATCTGCATTTTTTTTTAATGCTAAAGCCTTTCTCAATTTAAATACAACTCTAAAATTAGATTGTTTTAAGGAAACTGATGGGCATGGCCTTAGCACAGGTATATGGCAGAACAAACACTACATACTTTTGAGTATGTTTCTGTGAACTTCGAAGAGTGCATGGAATAGATGGGTGCTTATGCATGCATGTAGAATAATAAATATAAAAATCACACGTTTATGAACCTTCTTATTCCTACAGCCTTTTTTCAAGACGATCTGGTTGTGCATCTGCTCAAGCACTTCAAGAAGGAATCTGAGACACTGTATGGTTTATGTCGTCATCCAATAATGTGACAGTTCCTGGTCTGTGGACCTGCTGGAAAGGCTCCTTTTAGAAGTTAATTCCAATTAGAAGCAGTTGCCAGACATTTCTGTGCCACCTGCCTGGTTCTCTGTGTGGCACACAAACTTACCTTTCTGTTTTTCCAGTCAATGCACGTGTTTTATTTATTTTATTTATTTTTCATCTGGTCCAAATACTCCACTCCTGAGCTGCCTACTTTGCAGCATGGTGGACAGCACTCAATAGTCCTTTCTAACCGCCCAGGCCACTAAAATACTTGAGAGAAAGAAAAATGTTTTTTGAGGAATTTCTATTTTCCATTTGATCTTCTATTCATGAAGGTCCCTAAAATGCCTTTATTCATGCAGCACAATGCCAGGTGCCTTTGCCTAGAAGTGGCCAGCCAGGGATGAGTCTTGTGGGTCAGTGTGCTGCCTGCCTCCAGGAGCTGACTCCAGTTTCTTAAAAATACACTTAGTTTATACATTGGTAGTGTGTAATGTTACCATTTTTGTATTATCTGGGTAAGGAAATATATTTTTAAAAGTCAATAAGTCTTTTTTTTTTTTTTAATTTTTGTTCTGTGGAGTGACAAAAAATATACTTGCCATTAACATGACATACCTCAGAGTTTTCTTCATTGTTTAGAAAATACTGCATCTTAGTGCATTGTTTCTGAAAACTGTAGAATTGGTTGCAGACAGGTTTTGCAAGATGGATCCCTTAAAAACATAGCTTGTGACCTATGATACCATTGCTCTTTGTATTCCTGAGCCTTTCATATGGGAAAATAGGAACTAAAAAGAGATGTCAAAATTCAGTTTCAATGTGATCTGGTTTATGCTGCAGCATTTCTCAAACAATGGATGGATACCATATTGATGTGCTCTGCCACTAAGCCCCTCTTTCATTGTCACATGTAAAATTGTGCACAGAAATTCAGTTATGGTGTCAGTTCCTTTGTCATCTTCGGTGTGGGTGGCTTCGGTACAGGTGAGAGCCTGTACCATTCCAGGTACAACACATGTTCCACCATCACATGTGGTGGAGAGGCCAGTTGAAATTGTGTTCCTGGGAGCTCTAAGGAGCTGACCAGCCATTTGCTGTGGAAGCCTTTCTGCACAGTCAGGTAGCTCATGATAAAAAAACTTTTGATAAAATATTTTATAATACTGATAAAATACTTTTCTGTGATGACCTCCAGTCCCATTCAGCCGCTGTTTTCCAGCAAAGCAGTGATTTTCTTTTTATGAATATTCATTTCTTGTTCTTCAGTGTATAAGTTTGCATTGTGTTATGCTGGCATTTTGCATGGATGGGCCCAGCATACTATGTCATCTTGACTGCTCACCATGGCTTTCCTGATCCCTGTGTTACCTGCCACTTCTATCAACCTTGATAATTTATTTACTGACATATGGTGGATGCAAATTTTAAATGGGGTCAAGCCCAGTGTCAGTTTCACATACTAGACATACCCTCATTTTCTGGTAATTTTTTGCTGAAAACCACCTGTGGGACCTGGTCTGCTGGTCAGATATTAGTCCACTTAACCACATAGCTTACCCTGTCTGAAACTTTGCTCTTTACTGGACAAAGCTGTTTAGCAGACAAAGTTTATATGGTTTTATATCTATATCATCTATCAATGTCTATCTATATCTCTATATTTGTCAGCACTGTAGTATCTGTTCTTCACATTTGTTGCAGATGTGTACATGTCTCAAGCCTTGTTTCTTTTTGAAAACAGATGTATTTGTCTCCATTTCCCAACTTTTTATCAGTGTCCTCTGCTAATCACTTCAGAAATCAATTTCTGATTTTCACTGAATTTCATACACAATATCTATTGGATAGTCAATAAAATAAAAAATGTTTTTGAGGTCCCAAGTGAAGAAAGATTCTCTGAAAATTTACATCTTAAAAGACACCAGAAAGCACATCTGGGAGAGATGTTCACTTTTTCACCCCATTGCTGCTTTTTTAAAGTGTGGTGTACCCTGACTGATGTTGAGGTCAGTGACAGGGCAGAGTAAATGCTATTACTCTAAGTTTGTCCGTTTCCCCTTTCTCAGGTTTGAGGCTGGATGTGCAACCTTCCACCCTTACATTCTGTCAACGCATAGACATTGCATGTGTTGAGAAATAAGATTTTTTTTTCTGATTATTATGCGCAACCATTAATTTTCACTCTTTTCATTGCAGCTGTAAAGGGGAGTAGAATGCTGACTGATACCCAAAGGCTGTGGGTTTTATTAATCATAGAATCAGTCAATTAACAGAATCCTCCTCATCTTTCACTATTAAGTCTTCATTCACCATATCACTGTACATGTTGGAATGCAAAAAGGGCAATAACAGTGCCAAACATTGGCAGATCAGTATGTCATATGGTTACACTGGATATGTCAGGTCTCAATCTCCCTTCTTCACACTTTCTTCATCATCTCATATTGCAGACTGTAAACAGGACTCGAGTCTCCTTGCCTGCTTCCTGTGTCCGGTGCAGGATGTGGTGCTGGACAGGAGAGAGCAAATGGCCAGTGTTGTACCCTAGGCCTGTGTTTCTAAGTCATGCCCTGGGCTGGCCCAGCATTAAGAGCCATTCATTGTCCCATATATTTAGGTGTGGTAGCTCTTCTACAATTGCATTAATGAATGGGTGCATCCCTTATTGCCCCTCCTCATATAACTGTTTTTCATATCTACCCCTACTCATGTGACATGGAGTTCTCACACCTTGGCACGTTAGAAAGTTAAAAAGTCTACTTCTGGTTTGTGGAAAACCATAGTTGTGCAACTTCTGAAACAGCACTGTTGAGTAACTTACTGCACTGGAGTGAGAGAAAGCCTCAGGTTTCAACAGGAGATGGAACAGAAAAGGGAGCTCAAAGTGGCTGCTGAGGACAGGCTGCAGAGTTACAGCACAGATTACAGGCTCCTGAGCATGTCTAATAAAGCTGTGGTTAATACAACTCTGCTTGCTTGTCATGTTACCTAGGGCAGTAACAGAATATGTGTGGAGCCCCCAGGCCGGCAGGCAGACCTGGAAATGGAGCAGCAGATGACAAGTGTGCTCACCCCACCACGCTGCTCTGGGGATCCCTGCCAAATGCTAACATGCCTACCAGGGAAGCCATGCTGTAGTTTAAATGTTTGTCTCTTCAGGGATGCTTGGTAAGAGACATGAAGAAGTTAACCATGTTTTTAGCTGAAATAGCTTCCACAGAGAATTTTGGTGGGGAATATAAAGGAAAATGCACATAGCATATCATAACCATCATGGATAACATACAGAGCATTAAATGTAAACGCCATATTTGCTGGGTGCTGATTTTCACTCTTTTCCTCTTTCTTTTTTGTGTTAATACAGTGGAATGGAACATGGACTTTAAAGGAGTCTTTGGTTTTACTTTTATTTTAAAAGGAATTTCTTTTATATTCTTTGGAAACGATGTACGTGATGACTTTCAAAGCACAGTGCTTGCAGCACTGACATGCTCATTGGCTTCAATAGCACCACAGCTCCGGTTTTATTTAGCTTGTGGTATTTGTCAGGTTTTGTGGGTTTTTTTGCAGAATATGTAAAATCAATCAAAAGTGTGATCAAAGTAAAAATAGGTGTGGACTGACATCATCTTTTTCCCCACATAGAGCTCACCATCACTCTATAGAATATTTACAATACACTCCTTGATCGATATTGTAACAATTACAGAAAATGCATTGTAAATACAGTAGGGAAAGAGGCAACCAGAACATAAATGGAATGACTTTGTTTATTTGAATAGTCCCTGAGCAAACTGTAGTCCGTGAGAAAAAAAAAAAATCCATAATTTCAAACCATTTTGCACAATTGACTGCCCCAGGAGAGGAACAGATTAAGGAACAGAAAGATTCCCTACCTTGGCAATAGAGAAGACTCACTTGTTTTCCCTTTGCTTACTGTCATCAGCTTGGAGCTGCAGATTATATTATCCAATTATTGTATATATTTGGTAAATTGCTTTGGAATGTCGTGATGTTTCAAAGCACTGTATGAACTGGATTTTGTGTTGCACAAGACAGTTGCTTATTATTGTGGCTACCAAGTTTCTCTGTGGCAGGACCTGATGTTCAGTACTTATAAAAAATTATATTCTTACACTGACACTCAGTCTCTTGGGTGCATGGTATAAGGTAGGTGGTACATTCCTGGCGCATTCCATATGCTCTTGTGAATGGGAATTAGTGTCTCAGGCATCCTGATTTTTCTAGTAATAGGAATTTTTAAAATAAATAATCTATACTTTTCTTTCTTTTACTAACAGTTTCTTCTAAAGCAGATCTATATTTTTTATCAACCCAGGGGTTATTTTTTTAATGTAAAAATAGATTTTCTTTCAGATATAATATATTCTTCAGCAATTTTTATTTCCAAATCTATAGGAACAAGTCTAACCATGCCATAATAGGAAAAGGAAATGTTTACTTGTATAATAGAAAATTACTTTTGACCTTTCTTGATTGTGTTGCTGTTGGTATGTATATACAAAATCATAAAGTTTTTTGGTGAGAATGGTCTGAATACAGAATGCACCTGAAGATGCAACTAAAATCTAAAACAAACATGAAACTGGTAAATTCATATGTGCTAGGGCTTCCTATTTGCAAGTTTTGACAAATAATAAAAAATACTAAGCGCTTCATTGCTTAAAAATTTGCATGATTTTTCTTGCTTGTAAGCAGTGCAAAATAAGCATGGAATAAAAGTGTGTTGTGTGTCTTAATATACAGTAGAAAATGCGCATTCAGGGGCTACTGTGGTGAACATATATAAAGGAGACACAAATGGGAGAGAATATTATTGATAACTGCATTTGTATGGGGAAAATGCAGGTATGAACCTGAACTCTGTTGTTCACTGTTCATAACTTGCTTGTCTAAAGTCCAAAATATTTGAGTCATCAAAAGGAGATGCAGAAGAAAAAAGCAACTTGTATGACCAGTCCCACTGAAGAATACACTAAAAGAGTCAAAGTTAACATATTGCAAATAATCTGCAACCAAATATTAATTTAAATTTTAAAATAGCTAATGATGAGAAAGTGGGTAGCAATAAACCGGCTGCTTCTTCAGGGCTAACATGAAGGTCTGTGTTGCACTGATTATACGCAGTGAATAGTCCAAGCCAAGTCTCATTTTTACATCCCTTGAATGCTTTCTGGCCCAGACAATTCTGTAAGGTAGCCATGCCACGTGATTTTTGGCAATGCTGCATCATCAGAGTATTTCTGTAGCAATAGCTGACAAAGGCAGCATCCTTACTAGCCACATAGGACTTAGCCTTTGGAGAAGCTTGGTGACTACAAAGCTAAGACCTCAACCTTGAAAAAACAAACACAAATGGTCTCAATTTTTCCTGTTGTTGGGCAATTCATGGAGGTTTGCTTCATGCCTGAAGCATTGCACTTAGCTGAGAGAGAGCACCTAAATTAGATGTCCAAATTCTAATGAATCTAGGAAAATATCCCCATATAATTTTAAAATTTTGGAAGAAATTTTTGCACCTGGCAGGCTTTTTTAAAATAAAGTTGCACAACTCAGATGCACTGGCCTCAGAGAGGATACACAAGTTTATAGCAGCTGAGAATCTGGACCTTTGTATGACAAAAATGGAATTAGATGAAGTTCATTATTCTAAATGTCACTTTTATAATAAAAAAAGAACTTGACAGTGACTGCATGACAAAACCTGCTATGAAAGGGTAATGAGGGGTAAAAGACAAAGGAAGTCTAAATAAGTCCTTTTACCACAAAACCAGAGAATAATAAGCAGAAATTGTAATGGATGTAGAGGAGAAAGAGAAATCTATATTGAGCACTTTTTCTGCCTGGAAAAGACTTATTTAATTTAACAGGGATTAAACCCAATAGGTTTCTATACAGTCTGTGGAGGATTCCTTAAAATTATTGTAGGGGAAAAATATTGCTTTAACAGGAAGCACCTAAATTGACAATGGTCAGTCATCAGGGCAGTAGTTTTGCTTTCCCTGCATGTGACTTCTCTGACTTTTAAAAGTATAATCACAGAGGTGGTCTGAGAATTTATTTCAAGATAAATAATTTCAAAATTTATTTGAAGATAGGCTTCTTCAGCTAATTTTAATCTCACTGGAGTGGTTGACATTAGCTAAGAAGCAATAACTTCACTTTTTTTCAATGGCTTGCCACTTAAATAAATATGTTATGGTTTTGGTAGGCCAGAATGTTCCTCATTACTTTAGGTGATTGTAAATTTTTTTCCTTTTAATGAAGAATGTCTTATCTGCTAGCTGTTATCTTCCACCCCTGCCAGTTGCTTTACTGCTTATTGTTACGCTGTCTCACATCACCTATAGGAGCCTGTGAATAGTGACTGAATAAAATACTTGCAATGATATTTAACATTAGAATTTCTCTCACTATTCCATTACATTAAAATATTATTAATGAAATCTAAAATAAGATTCCACGCTATTGCGGCAAACAGAGAAAATTGCCATTTTAAATTCCTCAGTAAAAGTGAAAAATGTTTGTATATAGTTATTTATTAAAACATGCTCCAAACAATACCTTAACAATACTTGTACGTTGTTAAGAGAAAGTGGGTAAACTTAGGTAAGGGGAATATTATTGTCTGTAATTTGCCTTTTTTAGTTCCATATCTTTTCCATCATCCTGTGTGAAAGTCCCCTAAGATTAGCGGACTCCTAAGCACCAATGTGCAAAAAGGGCAGCATTATTTGAAAAATAATAACTCTCATGATGAGTTTTTTATTTTAAGCCAGATGCTTAAAATCATGGGCAATACATTGTTTGTTGTGATGCCTATGGCATGGTTTGCATATAATGTAGATCGAAAAGCCTACCATATAGTTCTGATGAGACCAACCTACAAATCAGTTTCCCAGAAATGAGAATTAATAGAACAAGCATCCTAATTTCTACATGACAGCTAGAGTAACACTTAAAAACATTCTGCATTAGAGATAAATACACCGCTCATTTTCACAAATGGAGTCTGTTTCAATTCTCAGCTGTTGGATGATGATTTGACTTGGAGCAAAGGCAGCATAATTGGGTAACAGCTGAAATGTGCTTCATTGTAAAGGGTTGAAAGATCCATTGCTGGATTTTCAGGAGTGTGAATTACAATTCCAATAATATCAGAAGCAACTAATTCTATTCTTTAGAAGTAAGAACATAAAAGAAGTTTCAGGTTTTCTTATTTCAAGCTTTAATTGAGGCCTAGGTTGTAACTCATTTTCATCCCTGAATGGGTGGTAAAAACATACACAGTAGGTAATTCACACTACCTCAAAAACTGTTAGTGCCACAAGAAGACTAATCAGGGTAAGCTTCCAGTAGCAAATTATCAGCTACAAATTAAAACCTTGCCGCCTGTCTGCTAAAAGCAACCTTTCCCCCCCACCCCAACATATTTGTCTGATTAGTAACTGTTGGATTACTACAGGATATGAAGAATAGGGGGTGATCTGAGAAAACCTTCAAAACATTATGTTTCATAAGTGAACAGGGAACAGTTTTAAGCTCTTATTTTTGTTTTACTGCCTCATTTATGGCATTTTGAAAATCTACTATTTTTTTCAATGACACACTTGAAAATAAGTTGAGGAAGCAAGATTGATGTATGATTTTATTTCATTTGTAATGCATCATTGTAGGCTATAAGTTAAGGGAAAATCTGCATACATTTGGCAAAGCAGCAATACTGCTGTGGATATTTATTTAGGAAGTGACCTATCCCATCCTCCACATGAGTCCTTTGCCCTTTCCAGAGACACATTAAATCAAAACAGTACTGTCTATCATTAGGAGCACTGAATTCCCCAAAATTTTCAGGCAGATATCATGCCTAGAAGAGTTTCATTCCCTTTGAGGTAAATCATTGGATTAATTTAGTGCCTGAATCTACATTTCTAGTTTTCTGTTGTGCTTGTCATAGCAATCAGGTTTTAAATTACATTTGAAGTCAAAAGAAAATATAATTCCTCACTCCCACCAATAAGGGAATGAAACGGAAGAGCAAGAAGTGATAAAGTTACAATAAGGTCTCATGTAATATGAAATATTCTCATTTTGATCTTATACCTCTGAATATTTTTCCTGAACGCATCTAAATAAAAAAGGGATGGGGGGACATGATTATTTAAATGTTCTTTTTGGGAATAGTCTCACTGTTCTTTTTCCTAGCCCCTGAGTTATTTAAAAGTGCTAGAAATATTTGCACTATGCTCTGAGAGAGCAGCTTTTCTGACATTGAGGGTGGGAGATTTTACAAATCACAGGAGACTTGCTCTCTCCTTTAATCTCTCCACACAGAGTCAATTTACAGTGGTTTGGGGATTTTTTGGCATGGACGTTTAAGTAAAAAGCACAGTGATCCCCGGAAAAAGGATTTTCTGCCCTCTTTGCAAGCCCCTTATTTGTGGGTTGCTATATACCTGGTGCGAACAAACAACTTACAGCCAGAAAATGTCATGAATATCCTTCCCAAATGCCCATTTTTTGCTCTGGATTCTGTTTCATAGACTTGAATTCCACAAAGTGCTTAAGCCTGCATATAACTCCAAATGGTCTGTTCACTCTTTAGCTTTAACATGGGGTTGTGTGCTGTGCCTTTCTATCATTAGTCATTGTGATCCTTTTTCGACTCCAGTGGTACAAGTAGCACAGCTCATTGTTCCTGGGTATCGGGTGAATTCTTAGCAGTGGCCAGTGGGCCAGTAATGTAAGTAGACAGAGAATCATTTCTAGGGAACATGTTTTTCATCTGAAGTTAGGTCATGTGCTAATATTGTAACATTCACCCTTTGTCCAAAACCTATTCAGAAAAGAAATAATGATCACTTCTATATTTTTCATGCATGGATGCTTTTTAAATGTATTTTATATTTTCAAGTGCTTCATGTTGCCCCGATGGGGAAAAAAAATAAAACCAAGAATCCAGGATAAAACATATTGTTCTGCTGGTTCCTTTTTGTCTCGGCGCAGGTAGCACTGTGCAATTTCATGACAGTGAAGTATACGGTGTACTTAATCAAGTCAAAGAGTACCCGAGCCAAATTAAATGAATCTGTTATGCTTCTATACTTCCAGATGCTTCTCTTAATTATGCTTCCTAAGTGTTAGGACTTTTCATCAAACTAGTCATCATCTTGCATCGGAGCCTGGGTGAGTCCTAGACAACCAAAGCAAAACACAATACTTTTATTTTTGAGGTTCCTGACTGTTCCTCATATGTGTTAAGATATACATGAATGCTCATTAAATCTACTAAGATAACTGTTTGATGTGTTACTCAATAGATGAAACATAAAACTGTTCTTTAAAAAATCAGCAAAATTGCTTGGAGGAACAACAAATTCATACATCAGCCCATTCTTTATGTTCTAAAGTGCAATTTACAGGACTGAACTAAAGCAAATGTCATACCTTTAATTTCATAAAAAAGTTATGTACAAGTCTATTATTCAAAATAATCACATAACTGGGAAATTCACTGAACAGCTACCTTTCTGCTCAGCAGGGTGCCATTTTATAGACTTTAAAATTCACTAAGTTCAAGCAGCTTTCGTTCTCAATAATACATGTGCTAAATATGTCACATTAAAAGTGCTTTTGGCATGTAAATGATCCGTTTTCACATAGAAATGCTTTTAAAAGAATCTGAGCTCACTTTTTTGGAAATTATAAGTGCATTGAATTTCATTGTCCTACAGAACCATGTAGAGTTGATCGAAGTGAACTACAATGACAAACCAACCCTTGTCAGCCCTTATATTTATGTATCATTTGAGCTGTCAGAAGTATATTTAGTTGCACTTTCTTATACATATTTTCTACTCAGTTCAAAAAAAAAAAAAAAAAAATTTGGTGTAAGGAGGGGCCTGTGGGTTTCTTTTCTAGGCCTAAGTGCTCACAAGCTCTTCTGTGCATAAAAAGTTAACATTTCACTGGAAGACTTGCAACACGTTAAACTGATTACCTAAGCGAGTTAATTTTTTTCTTAGAACTCAGCAGTACTTCTACTAGTGCTTTAATGTTGAAAGATAAGGCGAATGTTTTACAGGTGATTTAGGATGCTTATCCTCCAAAGAGCGAATTCAGAATTCTTATGCATAATATGAATAAAACTGAAAGCATAATCTCTGTTTCTCACTGCTTCATTATACTGCTGCATACTGAACAAATACTCCATACTCAGTATACTGCAGCGTGAGTTTCTTTCATGATGAGTTGATTGTAGCTATTCCCATTCTCTGTGCCTCCATGTAAGGGACCATGATAATGTCAGGCACATCCACCTTTTTAAAAATCTTTTGTTCTTTCTTACTAGAATAAGTAAAGCAACTTGAATGCTGTTTTGAAGTCATTAAGGCATTATTCTGCTTCCCTATAATACCACACATGGCTCCGGGGTTCTCACAGATAGGTGTTTAAGAAAACAAACTGTCAGAATGTTCACTTCTTATTTTAAATATAGAAGCCAGAATTTGTGAGATGACTCAAAATAAAAAATTAAGCTAGAAAGACTTGGTTTCAGAGAAAGAGAAGAAAAATAGGAAAGAAACATATGTATCCATAGCTGCAACTCTAAAATTAAAAGCTGTATCTCTGAGCTGGGTGTAGGATTCCATTTAACTTGCTTTTAAAAAGTGAGATGTACCTTGATCATATATTAACATATATAGGTGAACATTTCTCCATTACCATTGCCTGTAATTCACAGTGCAAATAGACTAAAAATGGGGGAAAGTGGTATGGCATAAAGTAAAGGCAAAGGCTAAGTATCTATGTTTGGTACATTTTTAATTAACATTTAAAATTAATTCTTTTTTTGTATTGATAATATAATATCAATCTTTTCACCATTTCAATTTCTGAGTGACACAGGAACTGAAATATTTTTCTGTCTTCTGAGCCAATGCAAGATGAAGAGGCATTTAGACTTACATTTTTCCTCTTTCTTGGACACATTCCTTGTATATTATGTTTTATCTAAAATTCATCTGAACTGAGAATATTCGTTGATCCTTTGAACATGGAATAACTGACAGAAAGACCTTCAAAAGCATTCAAGCAAAATATTTCAGCCCAGTCATGGCTGCCTATCAACTGGTTATAAGCAGCCATCTGCTCCAGATAGTGCCTATGGAGAAGCAATTGGTCAAGGCATCCTGAAAGTTGTCTATTTGACTGTGGTGATGTGTTTGCTAGATGTCAGTAGACATTTTAAGCCATCAGGGCTCTTAGATTAGCTATTGTAATTTTTTTTACCAAACATCAGATTGCTAGATTTCTACTGCTTTTGTAATACCCATTTAATAATGAGGAAAACCCTTGTATTGAAGTGTCAAATATTTGTTTTACCATCTTTCAGCTTTGTGTAATTATTTCAACAGTAATGACCTTGTCTTACAGGTACTAAGCCACAGTAAGACACGTAAAGGACAACAACCTACTTAATCCTGGTTTTTCATCAAAAATTGCCTAATCAATGTTTAGGATCTGAGTCTGAACTGATGGTGTCCACATATTCCTACCTCTTAAAAATAGATAAACTTCTACTGAAAGCAATGCTTTTATAATGTACATTCCAGGAATGAGATGTGAAGAATGACTTCAGATTATGTCTAAACATGTTCATAACACAAATACCCTCTAAAAAATTCTGAAATATTAAGTAATTTCTTTAAAAATGTTACTTTTATATGTGAAGTATTTCTAAATTCTAGCTCTCAACAGCTACAGCTCAGTATGGGATGTTCCTTATATCACATATATTGCCTCATACCCCCTATGGAAGTGTCATTTAGAATAAATAATAGGAGTCTAAGACATTGCATTTACTTCCTAGAAATCAACATAAAAGGTGATAGTATTTAGTAAAGTACTATATATTTTTGTCTATTTTTTAATCCTTTGGCATAATACTTTATTATAAATCCTCTTTCTTTTTTTTTATTATTTCATGAAGGTAAGTAGTTTCTAAAAAGATAGATTTTCATTTTAAATAAATTCCATAGAACTTTTTTATAAGGGTTTGTTAATCCAACTCAAACTTGGTGCCAGGAAAAAGTGCTTTCATATATTTCTGGCTTCACACAAATTCTAACTTTGTGTCTGGCATTCAAAGCCATTTACCGGGATTTTTGAATTACTGACATTTTTAGGCCTTTAGATGTTGTGGATGCAACACTGAAAGTACTGATTTACTTTTTAACTTTCTGCAGTATATTTTAATAAAAAAGAATGTGAATAACATTGCTTAACTTTGAACATAAAAGAAATCCTGGTCTCATTAAGTCAACAGTAATGCTCTCCTTAACTTCAAAGGAGACCATGATTTCATCCAACATATCTAACAGTTCCGTAAAACACACAATGAAAATCACTTTACAATATTGGCAGTCAGAGTAGGCATTTTGCATGCATCTCAGTAAAAAAAAAGGCACAAGCCTTCTCACTTATTTACTAATGCATGACAGCTAAAAATTAAAAGAGCAGAGGAATTTTTTGAGAGACATTGTGTTAGAACTCTGGGAATATTAAGTGTGTACCACATCCATTTCAAATGAGACTTAAAATCTACGCTGTGAAATCACAGTTATGTTATTCTGAGTATTCCCTTATTTGCTGGCTATGAAATATGTTGCATGATTTCTCTTCATGAGGGCACAATGTTCAGGCTGTGTGGGTCAAATGCACACACCAGCACAAGCAACCCCATGGGCTCAAAGCAGAGAACACTCCAGTACAGTTTCCATAAGCGTGCAGTAAATGCGCTCAACTAAGACTAAGTGTTAATGCATATTCTGTTAGTAATTTTTTTATGCTAAAGGTGAAGCAAATCTAAAGGCATATCTTGATAAAAAACTGCAGGAAAAGAGAAAAGATTGGACAGATGCATTATAGTGAATTTTAATATGGCTATGTCTAATTACTTCAGTGTATACTTTAGCTTACTTAAACTTGAAGTGGGACAAAGGACTCGAGAGGAATCATTTCAAGGCTGTAGGAAAAAATGTGTAGAAATTTTTTAATATTATGTAGAAACAAAGAAGAAAACTCACCTAAAAGCTAATGTTTTCTGTCACTGACTCTGATGGTATCACAGTCATTGTCAAGAGTAGCTTTCTAATAATGAAGGCATAGCTTGAGAGAATTACTTGAATACATAGTGTTGCTGACCTTCTGGACAACATTTTATGACTGCTTATATGTCTCAAGGTCTTAATTGCAGATAAACACTTTTCATTTCATAAGAAATGAATGAATTATAGTAGTCTGATGAATTATAGTAGTCTTTATCTGGCAATACTTTCTACTCTGAAAACTGTTGTATGTTGATTTCAGCAGAGTCCTTATACTGACAATATTTTCCAACCTTTTCTTTGCGTAACAAAAGAGATCTAACACTTCCACTTTCCTGCCTTAACACCAGAGGAGTCATCTGCTTATGCAAGGCTGAAAAGCTTTTTTATTCTCTCTGCAAAGAGCATGACTTATAGCAGGTTGGTAGGAGTGGTGTGGGATGATAATATATCATCCTCCTGAATCTTACAAAAACTAAAAAAAAGAAGCATTGTAAATGCTGACGGACAAGTTTGTGTTGGGGTCTTTGGCAGCCAGTCTCTGTTCTTCATCCACAGAGGGTGTCAACAAGCATTTGCATTACTGCATTCTCCCCAGGTGTGTTAGCCAATGCTGGTTCTGTCTCTGCAGCTCCTCCCTTGTGTGTAGCCTATATGCCTATCTTTAATCTCCTTATCTATATCTAACTCATTTATGCTGGGGAGGAATTTTCAGGAATTCTCTTTCTCAGCTGTTAGTTATTGTAGCTGGTCTGAGCCATGCTCTCTGCTTACATGAGCACCGGTAAGGCTTTTTCAGCTGAAGCCAAGCAGGTTGTTTAAAGCATTGCTGCATCATCGTGAACTGTGGCTTAAGCTACCATGTCTCTGTCTTCACATTGGAAACAAGACATGCTGAGATTCAGTCATAGTGTCAGAGATGGTGAAATTCAAGAGCAGAGTCCACATTCTTCTGTTAGTTGGGTTACTTACCTCTGGCTCAGATCAGTCTCCACTATGCATTAGTATTTGATATTCAAGTGATTCCCAGGGGCACTTCTAGGACACATTAAGCATCACTACAATTAAGCCCTTTTAAAGCCTTTTGAAATTATACAATAAGAATATAATAAAAAAGATGCTGAGATATATATATATATATATGTATATATATATATATAAAATTAAAAGCCAACAATTCTCCAAAATAGAGCACAAAGGCCACCATTATTCGTAATTAATGGTGCATTCCATTTTTCATTAAAGAAGAGGATGAAAGAAAAACTTATTTTCTTAAAATAACAGAACTTACCTTTTGAGGATAAAATGGATTTTCTGATCTTTACAATATGCATAAAACAATACTGCAGAAAATTGGTGCTTCAATAAATTGTGCTATTGTATGTGAAGAGTCTTGTATGTGCCTGTGTCATAGAGAAATCCTTTGTAATTCTTTAAGCGACTGTAATAACCCTGTTTATTCTGGGGTTTGAAGAGTTTAGAACTGCTGTGCAGAAAGCCTGTAGCATTCTGTGAAATCACTGTTTGGCACAGCAGCTATTCACTTGGACCACAGCTTCCTCCAGGTTCTCATTTCATGCACTTGGCCATGGGAATACTAATCTCTGACTGGCATCCAAGAGCACTACTGCAATACAACAACTGCTAGTTAGGCAGGGTCTGGTTGCGTATTCACAAGCATCAATGGCTTTATTTTGGATGACAGTCATGCTTCCCATTCCCTCATGCTGATATTGCTCCTCTTCTAGATACAGTTTCACAGTCTCCACTGTGAAAGATCATCTGCTCACAACACAGTCAAACTACTGCAGCTGAAGTACAAGAGCAGTACTCATGCTTTGGGATACTTTAATATACTCTGATTTGTTTGGCAATTTTGGATGCTTAGTGGGCAGTTGATGGTTATAGAAAGCGTGCAGCCATCTCTGAGGGGAAATCATACAGTCATCACTGAGATCTGCCAACTGAGGGGCAAGAAAGTCTACACACACACCACAATAAATAATTTCCTCTCCTGAACTAGGATATGACTTTAGATTAGAACCACCTCACCCATGAGAACTCAGACCATTAGTTTCAGGTATAATAGTACCTGACTATATGTCCCACATTATTTGCACTTAAGGAGTATCATAACATACTTCAGAAATAACAGAATTTGTCAAGCTTGTTGCTCTCACTGAATCTGAGTAATTCCCATAGTCAAGAAATTTAGGCTGTATTGTCTTTCTGTCTGAAAAACTTTAATAGCAATTTTTTATTAGGAAGCAAAAGTTGCACTCCATTTCAGCAATGTCAAATTTTAGTAATATTAAAGCTAATCCATATATATAACATAAGGAAATAATGAGATGCCTAATGGGAGCTCAAACACACACTTTAAATGTAGAGGTAGTTTTGCATTTTAAGATTTGTCATTTTGCTGTTTCAAGGTTTGAAAATATGTTTTGAATATATTTTGAGTAAGAGTGTGAAAAATAAGAGATTACCTAATGTTTTTGTTTACTATGCAACTCCTTCCATACACACACGTTCAATTATTAAGAGCACTAAGCATTTTCTGGTGCTCCTGTTTTTCAGTACAGGCTTGCCTGCTTTCTGTTTGCTGCTTACAACATAATGACATCTGCTGGAAGAGGTCACTACTAAAAAGGTGTTACCAACTGAGAGAGAAGTTGAAATCCAATCTGGATAAACGTATGTTTGGATCTTTACCAGTTATCACCTAAACGTGTATTTACAGCTGATAGATAAGTAGATGAAAACAATATAAAATGGTACTACCTAAAATGTATTCAAAAAGTGATATTTAAAATCATAAGGAAAAAAAAAAAAGAAAACAAAAGTGCTGAACTTAAAGGGATAGGGACGCATTCCAAAATACAATTATATTGATTTGACTCATTTGGGAAGAGAGCTGATGAGTAAAGCTGTTTTCTTTCACTTGAAACATCTTGGGTTCAACACAGTACCACTTAAGCCAAGAAAGGACTTCTGTGGACCTTGTATGATTTCTGGGAATTCCTCTCAGGTCTGGAGCAGGCAGTTTCTACATTACCTAGGAATTTGGATCAAAACTAGTTAATCAGTTGTTTGTTATTTTTAGTGTTGCAGCCCTTCCTGTCTCAGTTACACATCTTTCAATGAATTTACATCAGATAACATTTGGCTGGTTACCTGACCAAATGTGTTTGGCTCACAAACATTTGAGACTCTCTGGAAAGGAAAACCACTGCATTCACCAGGGAGAGCCTGTGGTGGTGCAGCCCACATCCCTGATGTGAAGGTTATCTGGGTTGCCATTGGAGTGACTGTAAAATACTAGTAACTTGCAGGTTTATAGGAAATTGAATAATTAATCTTAGGCTCAGGAAAAAAAAAGTATTGTGCAAATCTGAAGTCTTGCTTATCATCTCTCATTTGTGTTTTCTGGGTACCTATGACATAGATATACTTCTTGACTTGCACAAAAAATGCATTTTGCTGCCATTTCTTTTCTTCTTTTCCAATCCCATTTTTGTCTAGAATTTCACCATTCATGTGGAAGAATTGTACTTTAACATTTAAGTGTCATAGATGTGTTATTTCCGTGCCTAAAATCTTTATGAGACTAAAATAAAAAGTAATGAGTAAAGATGTAGGCTGCCTTTTAGGTACCCATTTCAAGTTAGAAAATACAGTTACTCCCCTTGTAACTAAAATACTACCATATCAGTTCTTCATATGGTTTATTCTCTCTGCCTTTGATAAAACAGCATATTCCCTGTTTCTTTCTCCATGTCAATCTACACCAGTGATCTATTCAACTGACAAGTGCTGATGTAGGTCTCTAAAAGCTTCAGTCTCCATACTGAGGTATGCCATGTTCTTTAATCAAGCCATGTCTAAGCAGTGTACTTCCCTTTTGGTGATCAGGCAGCCTGTAGGATACACCAAGCACTCACTTCCTTTTGTTGCCTCAATCTCTAATTCTTATCCACAGGTTTTTGAATTGCTCATGTCTGCTCTTTAAGGAGGCCTCTCCACACTCAATCCACCTCTTGATGTAGAAGGAGGTCAATCCCTCTGCCTATCCTTCCTGGCCCATCCTTCTGAACAGCCTGTAAACATCAATAGCCCCACTCCTGTCATGGGATTCATCCCACCAAGTTTCAGTAATGGCTAGAAGAGCACAGCTTTCTAGTAACACCTTGGCTTCCAGCTCCTCCTGTTTGCTGCCCATGCTGTGTGCATTGGTTTAAAGGCGCCTCAGATGGGTTGTAGACCAAATTGCTGTCCTAGAGAAGCACACCTTAATTTCTTTGAGATAATCTTCTGGTGTTTCCCTGTTGGCTTTTATTTCCTTAGGAGTCCTTGGCTTGTCCCCATAAGACTGTGAGTGTGTTCCAGAGCGTTTAGCACAATTCAGAGTCAGCAAATGGGAGATGCACTTCAGGTGGATTATTGATTTCACCCCCAAACTTGACATGCTGCCCCTTGGTTCATGTCTGATGAGCTTGATTTTATCCCCTTCCCACTTCAAGCCTAGATTAAAACCCTCTTAATCGGCGCTGACAACTCACAGGCTAAAATAGTTTTACCCCTTTTTAACAGGTGAACTCCACCTTGCTCCAGCATTCCTGGTACTGTACAAACCCCACTGACAGCAAATGACCTTTTCAAGGCTACTTTAACTCTTCTGACTTTGTGTTGCCAATCAACATTAAGATAATTTTATGTTAAAGGTTTGAAAAATTCAGGAATATACAAGCAGGATGGATCCACAATTGAAAAAAAAGAAAGAGTGAATTTAATAGCAGAGCTGCAGATAAAACTTCAGAGGTCAAAAATACACAGAAGAACAATAAACCCCACAGTGATACAGGAAGCAGTATAATGAACAGAATAAACATTGTACTAGCAGTTGAAGAGTAGTAAACACTGCTGAGATATTAATCAAGAGGGAATGTGGTTTATAGCTGGATTTGCCTTGAGACAGTGTAAGTTATAAACCCATTTGTATAATATATTTTTGTTT
Source organism: Calcarius lapponicus (assembly GCA_039654755.1). Classification (NCBI taxonomy): domain Eukaryota; kingdom Metazoa; phylum Chordata; class Aves; order Passeriformes; family Fringillidae; genus Calcarius; species Calcarius lapponicus. The sequence goes on from JBBFKN010000057.1 coordinate 233,993, forward strand.
CTAATATTTTCACAGCCACCAAAATGAATATTTAATAAAATAATTAAAGGCTTACCCTTTTTGATGTGATAAGAAACTAAGAAACAAAGTCCCATCACTAATAGTTCATCTTTGTGGGAATACTTATCATTATTTTGACACAAAGCCTGAATTATTATTGAAAGCAAATAGAGAAACAAGGTCTCAAAGCTCTTGGATTTTTCTTTTATTGCTGTTATTGTCACTGCATACTCTGTGGCAATGTAACAGTGGATAAATTAAGGCTCACAGAATCAGATAATCTCTAATGTTCCTTATGACAACATCTTTTTCTTTATGAAACTATGTAAAGGATACATTTAATTTCCCATAGTTCTTATACATAGACTTCAGATTCTTTGATGCCCCAGACTTGGAGGGATTTAACTGGCTAAAAAACTAGATGCTTTGATTCTGCACTTCCTTTTCTATTCCTTATCAGTCATTTACAGAAGCTTTTCCCCCAAGGACTTGTTTTTACTTAGGGAGAAATGTACACCCCAAGAAAAAAAAAAAAAACGAAAGAAAAAAAAAAAAAAAAAAAGAAAACCTAGGAAAAAAAACAAAACCTGATACCAAACAGCAAACCACAACTTTTTCCCTCTCACAGAACTCAGGGACAGGAAGTCTCTGAAACAATGCTTAAATGATACTGACCCTCAGCAGCACACACACAGCTGGCTGTATTTAAAGAGCTGCAGGAAATGAATCAGCATCTAACTAAAGCTAGGCATTTCCAAAGGCCAGAGAATGGAAAGTCTTTCCATAGTGGAAGTTATCACTATGAAGGTCGGGTAGCAGAGCATTCTGTAAACTGGCCTTCATCCTTTTACTTGAGGAACCACCTAAATTATTTTTAAGCCACCTAGAGATGCCACAAAATCCTTTGTGAACAAATGGTCTAAATATATTGCAGAAATGAAGCCAGGTCATTAAAAGGAGTTGCTGGTGTGAGATGAAAGTTATGCAAATTTTACATACCAAATGAAGAAGGAAGAAACAGAAAATTAACACCACTTAGAGACAAGAAAATACTGTTTAAATAAGCAATCCAGATTCTGCATATGTATTTCATAAATGACACAGATGGACACAACCTCCAGTCTAGACGTTTAGCCTACAAAACACAGGACATAACTTTCATTGGACCTTATCCTCCCTTTCCTAATGGGCAGTAAAGATGCCAAAAAAGATAATTCCATGTTTGTGATTTTTGTTCACAGCTCCTTACAAACCTCTAAAGTTAGAGGAAGAAATTGCCATTGTTTGAGACAAGAAGGAGTCTTTTCTCTTTTTAATTTCAGAGGAAGACACCTTAAATTCATGGTTGTTTGTATTATAAAAATAAATATGCCGGTACGTATTTGGAACTCCATATGACTATTTTCTTCCCAATAAGACAGTATGTTCAATGAAGTATAATACTTGACAGTCGTTAGCAAGCAGAGAAGTCCATTTTTCTTTACCAGTAATATCCTTTCACCTCATTATAAAACGAGAGTTGTCATACCAAAATTGAAAGCTTGTCAACGGAGGGGGGAAAATCATTTTTAATTACTGTGTGGATAAAGCTTCAGGATGATAAGAAATGAGAAGGTGTGATAATTGAAAGAATTATAGGCAATTCTTAAATTAAATCTTACATTTTTAGTTGTTAGTTTTCTGTGTGTGTCTATATAAAGAACAATCAAAAAATGCACTGGTTAGTGGATGCACTGGATAGATTCTTCTGGAATATTACCATGTGTGTTCCAGCCCCAAAACAAGCCTTGTATTAAGTACTCTTAGACTCTGGACTTCAGCAAAGATTTAAGGATCAGTGAGTAGCAAAAGCCATTAAAAAGAAAGGAGATACTCAATTTTGATTAAAAAATAAAACTAATAATAATAAACAACTATTTCCTTTTAATACATAGTTTGAATATGTAGTCTCTATGCTTAGGCAGGTCTTTAGATGATCTGCTAAGATATACAATATAGAATAAAATAAGTATTAATGTCAGGTACAGTTATAGAAGGGCAAAAGCAGTTAAAAGATAATTGATTTTCAATTTTTTTTTCCTTCTGATAGAAGTGTGTTTACTAAATGGAATGTCATTCTTCCTTTTGTCTTTTAGGGCAAAATTATTCAAAATTCCTAGAGCACTTACTAATTGAAGAAATTAAAATCAGTAATTAACAATAGTGTACTTAAAGCAGCACAAGTACAAAATTGCCATTAGTTTCTCAATATCAACATCCACATTTTATTATGTTTCGTTAGTACTTTATCTTAGTCAGCTCACTGTTCCATCTTTAGAGAAGTCTGTAGCATAAACCAAATGGGCCACATTAATATGCAATTTCCACCTGAGACAGTGCAACTGCAGTATAGATAGCCATGGCTGGGTGCATTTTCACTAGTAGCTGCCGGGCATAATTTAATCCTTTTTAATAATTTTATAGATATAACCTTTTACTCAATTGCTCACTCTGTTACATTAATTATTAGTAAGTGAAAATATAATTTAAACATAGGTCAATAATCCGTGATACAGTTTTTAAATATTTCCCTCTTAAGAAGCCCTATGTAATAACAAGATTTTTACAATATTTTGTTGTTTGGCTTAGCAATAAATATTACAATGTGAATGAAGGACAAATATTAAGAGGGATTTATAGAGGAAAATCAAACTGGTTTTCCAAATACTGAATTTGACATGGAAGCCTCCAACCTATGTGTATAATGAGACAATATATTAAATAAAAATGGTATATCAAAGTTCTCAAAACTTTAACAACAGACTGCTTGAACATTTGAATTAACATGTTTCTAAAATTCAAATTTTGCAGTGCTGAGATATCCCAGCTGCATATTGCATACAGAAGCACAGCCTTCCTCCAGATAGGAAAGGTTCTTAATGCATTGAAGGCTGTATCCACACTTCTCCTGCAATCATTTACACCTGCTTGCATTCAGGAGCCTGGACCTTTAAACTCCACAAAGTCAAGGAGCTGGAGCCCTGTTGTGGTTATTTTTAGGCTTTGTGCTGTTTGTTGCATTTTCCCTTTTATTAGCTTGTAAGACACTTATAGCTTTTGACTTTTCTGTTTATTAGTTTTGTTTTCATTTCTTAGTTCAGGAGATATGACAGTCTTTCTTATGAGTTCAAAACATTTTACTTCATTTCTTAGAACACAGAAGACTTGAGGAAAAGCAAAGAACAATATTTCTAAACATGGCCTGTAAGTTTGCATATTGAGTTAAGAAAATATCTAAACAGAGGCATCCTATCCCTGATTTTTTTTCATAGGCTTTTATCCAGCTCAGCTTAAGGTCTTAGGAACAGGTAGGTAGTTTTTATTTCTGAACAGAAATGTCATCTTGAAACCAGATATGAAAAATTAGAGAGAATTCAAGAAAACATTCTGCCATTTTACTTGAAGAGGTTCCCATACTTTTACTAATTTGAAATCAGTATATGTATTTCATCAAATTAGTATTTCATGTCAAAAACATGAGAGTTATCAGGATCCAGGTCTCTTCCAAGGGAAAAACACTCATTCCATTCTCCTTGAGAAGAGGTAATGAAATCTAGGTCTTCTACTTCCCAGCCTCCAGCCACCAAGATCTTAAAAATGAGGCATTACTCCCCTCTTTCCTGTGCATATATTAAGAGAATCAGATGTGTAAAAGCAAGTCAGGCTAAGTCAAACTGTAAGAAAACTTATGGAATAAAATCCTTTTGGGAACTCAGTGAGAGAGAAAAATTGATTTCTGAATCTGAGCTGGGCTTGCATGAATAAAATCATTATGATTCAAAACTACCTAAATATGCAGATGTGAAGCTGGCATCCAGGTTCTCATTTTAGGGTCCTAACAATAACTTCTATCATACTTTTCCATTAGCTGAGCGGGGCTTTGGGGGATCGTGACTTAGTCCCATACCTGTCAATCCTGCTTGCATCCCTGCTTCTTTGAGGTTCTTAGGCTTAGAGCAGAAACAGCCAAAGGTTCTGCTAAAATGAGACATGCTCACTAAACAGTCACTAAAAACATGGGAAAGTACATAAAAAAGATTAGTTAATGCAATTGTTCATTAGAAGAGGTGAGCAGGAAAGTTCAGCTATTTTGCAAATATAGAGAAGTTTATAGAAAGGATAAATAAAAGAGTCTTCTTTGGTAGGAAAATTCCTTCGTTGTGCTTGTTCTGGACATTGTAAGTGGAAAATACCTTCCCACCTGCCAGGCCTGCTGTGCTTGTCTTTGGGTCCAGAATAGTCTTTCTCTGCTGTTGGAGAAAATATACTGCTTGGAAATATGTATGGATAATGAGAGCTATTGAAGTCTTTATTAGCTAAAAACTTGCAGGAAGAGAAGAATCAATAAAAATATGAAATAACTAATTCAGAATGTTTAGTGAAAGTAAGTCCTCTTGCTGAAAATATGCTGCTTGAGTGTTTCAGAGCAAAAATTGAGACTCAGTAAGAAGCAGAGAGGAGCTCAGAAGCTTTGCCTCTGGTAATTACATGCACCAATTTGTTGATATGTGTATATTCCTTAATTTGTATTTGCATCTATTAAATACATCTGTTGAAATAAATCATATATAATCTTCTAATTATCTCTTTTATCCTTTTGTAACTAATTCTGTTTTCTCTTTAAGGTGAGGTTTATAGTTGTGCAGGTGACTCAGTATCTTCCTTCTTGGTGAGCCTCCATTCCCATGTCTCATCCACTTGATTGTTTTCTTTCTATGATCACATTAGTGAGGTACTTTAAAAGTTGTAATTACTCTTTACAACACTCCTTCAGAGGAGATAAAATTACAGAGAGAGAGATGTATTAATATTAAGTGTTTCAAAGCCAAGAGGAGAACTCATGCAGGTCTGGCTCCTGGAGTCAAACAGGAGTCAGCTGAATGAAAATTTGACTGCAAAACAAATTAAAAAATAAATAAATACCTGCTTCATGTCCATGAGAAGAACACAGTCGTAGGATAGAATGCTGAAAGGTCTGCAATGATGGCAAGGTGCAAAGTAAGATGAGTCATCTTTCCAGCAATAGAAGCGCCATCCACTGTCCTTACTTTAGATAAGGGCTAAGTGCAATGCTTCCTGATTTCAACAAATGTTTGCATCATTTAGTTGTGTGGCATGAAGGTGTTGGTGTCTCTATGCTGCTGAAAGGGAAGGTTCTCAAGGTGCTGACCTGCTAGATAAATCCTTGCTGATAAGAGAGTGGAAGAGAAAACCCTTTTCTGTGTGAGTTTTACATGCTGATCTGCTAAAAAACGGTGTTGTTTGGGTATCGTGGTGTAATTCCTATTTTGCTGAGTTTTAATCTTAAAACTATGGTCAGGGTGGTAAATAACGTAACTTCAAGCATGAGGATGATGAAATATTCTGAGTATTGTTCAAAGATACCTGGTAAAATTGCTCTGGTCTCTAATGACTTGTTAAAAGTAAGTTTCATCTTGAGATCTTCTGAATTCTGAAGACAGCTTAGGGCTGTATAGAGCAGGAAGCTGGGCTCCCATCTGTATGGAACCAGTCTGGTCTGTATATAGTACTGGATATTTGGGGGTGATACAATCATATGTTGTGCATAAAAAGATATGCACCCAACCAAAAGTGGGCAAAGGTATAAAGATTCCCAGATGTGCAGTCACAAGCTTGATTTAATCATGTGACACTTCTGGGCATTCCTTTTATAACCTCACCAGACTTGAAGAATAGTATCACTTGCACAGGCTTGCAAGTATCAGATTTTTACCTGGCCATGTGAGATTTATATAATTTGGTATGTTTTTCAGTGTATTTGTGTGAGTTTACAAGTGATACACATACCAATGTTATGTACAAAACCTTTGCATCTATGTAAGCAGTGATCCCTTGGGGAGAGATTACTGGTTGCTAGGTTTGAAAGATGAAATTCCTTTATTTTCTGTAGAAGAAAACCTAAGTCTCTGAGGACATGATCTCTGTGCTATGGGAAATTAAAACTTGTGTTTACTCTGAGTAGTCTGACTTACCTTCCACTGGTGGAGTTCAGGAGATACCACCTTGCCACACAACTCTTTGTTGCCCTTAATCTCATGCTCTGTTTTAAACAGACCAGTTTAGTAAAAGTATCTACCAATTACTGCTCATAATTTTTCTATTTTAACTGCACCTCAAGGCTGAATGACAGCCCTTATTGATATGTGTATTAATATTCTAGAAAAAATTCAGATGCAGTCTGTGTAAAGGACAGCCTTCAAGACCTTTATTACCCTTGATAAAGGTCATCAAGGATGTTCTTTATTGGATAATCCTTATGCTTTGCATATATATCAAGGAAAAGAAGAAGTAAAGTGGATTTCTTCAATGTTTGAAGCAAGATATTCGTGTGTATTTTTGGGCACTGGAAAAGAAATATAAGAAATTAGATATACAACTTCTCTTCAAATTATCAAATGCATCCTAATCAATCATAAATTTTGACTTTTTTGCTATTGTTATTTTATTAGGATATTTTCTCATACAGTTTAGTATTGTGAAAGGGTATTTGTCTAAGATTATCACTGCTCACACAGACAGATACCATCTTTTTGCCTGTGAACTGAATAAGCATTCAGCAACCTTTTGGTAATATTTTTATTCCAAATTAAAAAAAAATTAAAAAGTCTTTTCCCAGTGTACAACATTGACCTTCTCTGATTCAGCTTCATGCCATTTCTTCAAGTCTTGCCACTGGTCAGGATACTGAAGAGATTGGTGCCTGCTCCTCCCCTTCCCCTCCTGAGGAAGCTGTAACTGCAGTGAGCTCTCCCTCAGTCCTCTCTTCTCCAGGCTGAACAGACCAAGTGACCTCAGCTGCTCCTCACAAGGCTTATAAGGACACAATAACAGCGAATTCACAGAGTTTTGCCTTTGAAGCAATATTTGCCTCGCATTCTACCTTGTGAATATTTACGTCTAGGGTAACTATATCTTGACTTCTCAGACAGAATCCACTTTACTGGATTTATATAAAGACTCTTCATTAATGCTGTACATGAAAAACTGGGGCGTGATGTTTTTTTAAAAAGAGAAATCATTATTGCTCTATAAAAGAATGGTCTGTAAACAGATTTGTTCTTTTACAACTGTGCAATTTTTCAAATGTGTTTTATTGACTGAGCTATGTAAACTTCTCTGTTGCTCTCCAGCTCTCCACTTTTGTAGTTCTTTGGCTTATAGCCACCTATTTATTTATCTACATAAAAACATACAGAATAAATATTCCTAAACCACAGAAGTTTTACTTACATTACTATTTTATTGTAAATCTGTAGACATTTTATATAGAAACTAAAATTCTTTATGAATTTCAAGTATTTTATCCTAAAAGAAAGAGATTTCCACTTTAGGAGTGCACTTCTATAAACAGTTATTTCTAATAAGGTAATAGCTCCTGCAATATTTACAACAGATTTACTGGCATAGACAGCCTATCTGCAGTCATAGATATATGAATGCTTCTTCCAGGAGAATATGGTTTGTTAGCCAAGTATAAGCAGCTTTTAGAAGAATTTAGCTGCATATTGGTATTTAATATTCATCAAGTTACTGAAAATTTTAGTAAGCTTTGTTCCCTTTTCATGCACTTTGAATAGAATTTTCATGATCAAATTCAAAAAGAATTTTCAAGATCAAAAACTTCAGCAAGTTAGGGGGACAATTTGGTTTTTTTGTCTCTCAGTAAGGAAAACCCATGAAATATCTGGGTGTGCATAACAGAAGGTGCAGTTGCTTACACTAATATGAAAGACATTTATCTTTTCATGCTCTTAAAAACAGTGAAAACAGATTTATTTGGCTCAAATATCTGAAAACTTAATATTAAATTAAAATCAGTGTTTTGAAGTAATACAAGACACATCCTTAGCTTTCCATTAAAAAATATATTAATTGCTGTTAAAAAGATACAAAAGTTTCAGAAGTTTGGTAATATTCAAGTATCAACTAAATCAGCTTGCAATTTGTTTCCAACACACTTTTATACCAACTAAAGCCAAATATATTTGATGCCCTGTACCCAAATGTTTATATGATCTATACACGCAGAGGGCATGTGGTTTTCTTACTATCACCTGCATAATTGGTTTGATTTGTCCAAAAAGCAGGGCAGACACTTGCAATGATAAATTATTGGATGTGCAGTGAGCCATATAGCCATTGAAGGGTTGTGGAGAAGTCATTTGGTTGAAACTCTCACTCAAAATAGGGCTGAGGTCCACATTAAATGGGGTAAACTATGTCATTGTCAAGAGAATCTGGACAACCTCTACAGTTTCTCTGGGCTGAGAAACTGTGATGAGCCCATCAAAGCATCACCAAGATGGTCAGGGCCTAAAAAATGTGTTCTCTGAGTGGGAGAGAGAGCTTTGTCTGTTGGTGAAGAAGGACAGTCTAAGAAGCACTCTACATCAACTTGAAGGGGAGTTACAAACAGTATCAGATAACTCTTTGTAGGGGCAGGTGGTGAAACACTAGACAGCACTCTCAGGGAGGCTCAGTTTAGGAAATTGGTTGGTCATTAGGAAGTTAATGCAGAAAATTACTCAAAAATACTTAAAATTTAATTGTATTAGTTTAATAATACATTTTAAATTGTTTCAGGTTTTATTTATTCCTCTGATCTTAGCATTTTATGCTGCTTCTCTGAAATGAAATTAATTTCTGTTGTTACTTTTTTTAAAATTCAAATTAACTTTGTGATGGAGAGCTTGAATCCTCCCAGCATAATGAATATATCTGAATTCATTTATGGGTGATGAAAAATAATAAAAGTCATCTTCAAATTGTCTTCAAATTTTACATTCAGTTTCTATTAATATAAACCATGTTTCCTCCATAAAATATTTCTTTGAAAGTAGGTTAAGAATTATCCTGGAGATTTGAGGGAGTCAACACCACTTGCATTTGCAGTACCATTTTTATGTAGTGACTCTTCAGGTTATTGCTATATAGAGAGTTATAGAACTCTCTGAACAGCACTGTTCCCATCTCTGCTGAATGGTAATTAACCTTCAGGTTATGAACTCATACAAAATATGCTAAGGTTATTGTTATCCAAATAAAGTACCAGAGAACAATAAAGTTTCAGGGAAAAGGATCCAATTTTTTTCACTGTGGACAAAAAATATAGTTTATTCTTTTTTCAAAGATTCTTCTGTATTGTAACCTGGTTTAGACTGCAGCAGTTTATTTGTTCATATTCAGAGTGTGAATTAATGTGTGAAAAAAGCAGGAATGTGAGGATAGGGTTTTTGCAGCTATTCTTTACTGGACTCACCTCTGTGCTGTTAAACTGTTTCATTCTTTCACAAAGGAGAGTTATAATGACTCCCTTACTATGTATGCAGAGACAAATGAATGCATCCATGGCATTTACATCCATGAGGTGGGACCAGAATGTGCACAGAGACCAGGGAAGTTTTTTCCCTACACTGTGACCTCTGACTTGTTACCAGTGGTCCCATCCCAGCTCTGCTTTCCTTCTGTGCTGCTCTGTCCTTGGTGTGCAATGCCAGCCCCACAGGCACTATGTGACACCTTTTAAGGATTGTTGAACACTGAGCTGTTTCTGCAACAAATCACAAAACTGCAGTGCAGAAGATTTTTTTGATTATGACAAATGCCTTTAAACATCTACTTAAACTGCCTCATGAAGTATGAACTTCTAACATTAAATATATCCTGGTGATGAGAGAACTTTATTCACTTACATTATCAAGCACATGAAATTTGAAATTGGTATGTTACCTAAATTTTTTGAGTCAACCTATCACTTACTGGATACAGTAAAATGTTTTACACTTATGGCTGGTTTAGAAGATTTTTATCCAAATATATGAGCATTGTGGGTTTTATTTATTTCATATTTTATCTTAGTCCTGATCTCTCATAGACATCTCATGATTCTACTTGCATTCTGCAAGTCACTTTCAATATCTAGATCCTGGCTCCAAAGGCTTGCAATCAAAAAAGAGGAGGAAGACAAGGGAGGAGAGAGGAAGGGCAATCACAGATGACAAAGTTGTATGTGGGTCCTCCAGCAGAATCAGGACAGAAACAGGGAGAATCAAGCCTTGTGTGATTTTTTTCCTTCATGAAACAAAGGTGACATATGAACATACTGCTGAGGGCACCTCTGCTCTCTTCCTTCTCTCTCTTCTTCTTCTTAGGTTCACATGTCCCTTTTTTGTCTCATCCTCTATTTTTCAGCTTGGACATTCTCCACTTCATCTTCTCTTCCTTTTCCCTGCTCCCTTGTACACTTCAAGTCTAATTTGTTTGCAGTCATCCAAAGAATAAGTGCTCTACTCAGGCATTATCCAGAGACCCCTAAGCTCTTGTAGACCTTGTCAGCTCCAGAACTCAAAGAAATACAGACATTTCAGCCCAGGTCTGCACTTGGAGTAGTGCAGTGATAGCAGGATTGATCAGCCCAAGAGCAGGACTAAGTTAAAGCTCCATTTTGGTTCGAGGGCTGGGCTATCAGCGCTGTGCAGAGGTGCACTGTGCCAACATCTAATGTACCAGATGGCTTAAAGTAAATCTCATGATTCCTCCTCATTTTCAGTGCAGTGTCATGAAGAGAGATGGTTTGGAAGAATTCTGAATGGAATCAGATTTTTTTAGGGAAATAGAGTTTAGAAAAGCAAACATCACTTGTTCTGTATTTCCACACTGAGAAATCCATTTCTAAGGGTGAAATCCAGTCAGTCTTATTGTGCTCAGTATATTTCCCAAGTAAGAAAACAATGTGGTGACTGTTGTATTGAAGAAGCCTAGGTCATCAGGGGAACTCTGAAACACAGGGGAAGGACAGAGAAATTCTGCTACTCTCTGAGAAGTGTGTCATGGAAAATCCCAGGAGCCACTTGGAAAGCAAGGATCCATTTTTCTGTTCTTTGAGTTCTTATTACTGAGTATTTCTGCAGCTTACAAATAAACTTCCCTGCTTCACCTGTATCGGGCTTTTCGTGCACAGCATGATGATATAAGGGAGTAGGGAGGCCTTGTTGATAGCCTGTGAAGAGAATTAGTGCTCATCTCTTCAGAAGTCTTGCAACCTGTTGGGACTAATTGCAAATTCAGATCAGAAGTGAAAAGTTACTCATTCCTCTATATTTTATTTTCTTTCTCCATTCACCAGACTAGGGTTGCTGAAGTTTTATTTCAAACACAGAAAATTGGTAAAAAGCATATGTTATGTTGGAAAGATTGAAGCTCAGGGAGAGAATTGTCTGTGAATCTCTAAAGGAACTCATTATTTAGAGTACTTGTTGTACTAAAAAGTATTGAAAGAGAATTCTGCCTGGATCCTTTGTAATGTTCTGGAAAAGAAGTTTAATTCAGACAGCAGTACATCATTGCAAATACTATGATATATAAATATTTCTTTATCATTTGCTAAATATTATCATATTTTGGTGGCATTCCTTAGGCTTAGTTAAAACCCTCACATAAAATCAAGAAGGTAGATTCCATTTTTATTTTTAATTCTGCTTGTGAGAGGCAAGGAGAAAAAATACATCAGAAAGAAAATGAAGACTTTCAGACTGGTTTTGCACCTTATAAAACTGGGAGATTGGAGACTGGAAAACAGCTCCAAAATCACTATTAAGTACCTACTGGACAACAAAGTTTTTTTTTTTTGTCTCCTGTAGAAGTATTCTGAAGGTTTTCTGTCCACACTGTAGGCTTTAGAGCTGGGATTGAGAATGGTGTTGCTATTAATTGTGGGGGTTTTAAGATTTGTGCTTGTTTTTATTGCCTTGTAATGAATACAATTGCAACTAGGCCTTTATCCTATTTATTTGTGGTCCATGAGTTGCAGTTGCTCTAAACGTACCTAAAGTTAGTGTTAACCTAAAGATTTTTCTTCAGGCATGTTAAATCAAGAGAAGTGTTACAGCCCTGTCACGAGGAAGGGTGTCTGCCTCTCCACAGTTAAAGCAAATAGACATTGTTGGTAGCAGAATGTGCATGTAAAGACAAACTTGTTTGTCACAGCCTAATCAGCACTTGTGGGTGACATTCCTGACAATATTGCTGCAGGTTAAGTAGTTTTAGTGCCACCTTTTCCTTGATATTTTCTGTGAGAAATTTTTGTTGATCTTTGAGGGTTCACCTGCTGCTATATATGACTTCAACATTTTACCAAATTTTTTATCTTCCTTTATCCTGTTTTTTTTCGAGTCACACATTCAGACCTACATGGTTTTACAAACATGCAACCAAATGCATGGGGGGTTTTTGAATAAAAATAATTATTTGCTTAGTGCAATCAGGATTTCCATAAATAAAACACAGGTAAAACTTATGTATGTAAGGGTTTAGGTAACTGACTTTTGGCAATTAACTCTTTACATTCTTTTGCACCAGATTTGACTCATTAAAATATTTCAGGAAAAATTCACTGTCCAAAACCACCCATATAATAAGCAGTCCTTTTTTCAAATACCCAGTGAGTGTTTGGCTTATTTCTTTTGTTCAGAGTTCAGCATTGCTTGTACTGCCAGACTGCCCATGTGTAGCATTCTTGGGGATGATTTTAGTGAGCAGCTGTATTTAGTTGCCTTTTCTGGCTGTTGAATGAGGCTAAACATGTAAAATTAAGAAATAAATTAGAAAAGCTGAGTGTCTTTTTTTCACCTTGTTTTCTCTTTTTGCTTCTGCTACAGCTTTCCAAATTTTATGACCTTTAAAACAAGATATATATGTTAATACCTGTTTACATGCTCCCACAAAGAGTTCAATAATCACTTGTTAACAGTGTATGTGAGTTCTGGACTATGTGAATATTAGGCTATGCCTAAAATAGTGCAATGGATCAACTACAGCCTCCTTCAAGAGTTACCAGATAGAAAGAGTTAACTGAAGTAAAGACTACTGGACGGCAGGTCAGTGAAAATAGGTAGCTATCTTGAATGGCTAGGTAGTAAAAAACTATGAAGTGTCAAAATAGTGTTTATATTTTTCATCTCTCCCTCTTTTTGGAGATGTATTCTTATGCTAAGACAAAAGAAGTTAAAATTAGATTGGAAAAAATTAGTTGTTTCAAATATGTCTGGAGCAATGAATTTAGTATTATGTTACAATCCTATAAGTTTCTTTCTTCAAATAAATTTCACATTCTTCTTTTGGCTATCTATCTATCTAACCATCTCTGTTATCATCAGTGTAAAGCACATAAAACCCTCCTGTTAACCCAGTGGCTCGTCAATAGAATAATGGCAGAGAGGAGGGGCTTGCAGTTGCAGAGATCCAGGTAGGAGTATCCATATGAGTTCTGAAATGTTCTGCCACTCCACCCAGGCTGGTGCTGGACTGTGTTCTGGTTAATGCACCTCTCTGTATGTCTGTGCCACTGCAGCTGAACATAAGTTAACCGCAGGTTCTGAAAAATGTACCTGAAATTCCTGCTCCCACATGAACTAGGCAGTCATTGTGGCAGCCTTCTCCAGCTGCATGGGAGAAGATTTCTCTCAGTTAATTCCATGTTTCATGACCTTGGAACTGGCTTTTGAGAAGGGCTCAGAAGCAGCATGAACAGGCAGGCACAGCTAGGCTGACCATAGGCCTTCACATTTTCCTGTTGTGAAATGAAAACATTCAGCTTTACACATCAGAATAAATTAGGCCAATAAGAATAAAGAAAAAATTAAAACAATCACTGATAGTTATATTAATATTTTAGGTTTCTTTTCTATTAAGAGAACGACTCTTCTTTTACAGCAAAATGGGGAGAGAGGATTTGCCCTTCAAGTCAACCAAAAGTCTATTGCTTTAATTCCTCATTGCTGCCTTTTTTTGGCCTTCAGCATCAGTCACAGTGTTTACCAGTGAAAGTCCCAACCCATACACCAAATAACAATTCAAGAGCTACTTAATCTATGAAAAAGTAACTGAGACTGTCTTTGTATTTGACTGAAGCACTGTGGGGAACTAAGAACTGGATTGACAAATTAGACAAAAGATATTACTAATCCTATTCACTGTATACTGTTTAATATGTATGAAGAGGATTTATAACCAGTTCCTGAAGAGTTACTTTATCATTGGTTTCATTTGTAAAGGAAAAAAAAGTAGAACTATTTTGCAGGAGACTTTTTCCCTGTTTTTGTTTCCAGAGTTTACTTACCTGTATCCTGTCTTCTGTTGACAAAGAATCACTTGCTAGGGAACTGGAGTAGTTTGTTGATCCTCTTGGTATCTTAGTAGGGCTCTTATAGCAACATTTAGTATCACCCTTTTCAAATTTTATTCATCTGCCTAAATGCCAGCTTATTCACATGATCTCAAAATAAAGGAGATTTTTATCTCAGGAGCGTTAAGTAAGCATAGGCAAAACTAAAACAGATTTCTGCTTTCCATGTTTTTGTCAAATAGTGAGGAGCTGTAAGCACTTACATTTGCCAACTAAACATCCAAGTACCGGAAAAAAAAAGAGCAGATGTTTTCAGATGCATAAACTTAAGAATGTGTTTGTAAAGAAGAAAAAGCAATCAGGAGATAAGACCTGCTGGGTTTAGCTCATTCCTGGGTTTATTCTGTGGTCACTGGACTAGCAAAATAGCCATTGAAGTAATTCAGAGCTGCTTAAAAAATGAGTAAAAATTTTGTTCTGATCCAAAGCCAATTGAAGATAAGAGAGAGGTGAGAGGTTTTTTTATTATTTTAATGATTTTGTTCATGCTTTGCATTTTATAAATGCACTCAAGAAAGGCATGTTTCTATGGATGAACCTAAGAGTCTTAAAAATCAAAGTCTCAGTGAAAGTGAATGGCACCTAAGTTTCTGAATAATTTTGAACTTTTGGTATGAGCAAACTCACTATCCAGTTCTACCTAAAATGCTTAGAACTGCTTTTATCATTACATATTCAAGCAAAATTTAAATTGGTACCTGCCACAAAGTTCAGCCAGATGCATTAAAGTCATTAATGCAAACACATTATTCATAAAATATATTGGTTTTTTCCTTCACCAAATCAATCATTAAATGAAAAAAAAATTAGTTCCTACCAAGCAACCCCTACTTGCTTTATTGCATTGAAAATTAGTGTTATGTACACTGTTGAAAAAACAGTCCACTGTTCTGTGTACTTCACTGAGGCATTTCTCCCAATGAGAGAAACCAGCAGAACATTAAATTTCAATACCAAATTTCCGTGAAGCTGCTCTCTTTTGCTGAGGGAGCATCTCTGTTTGACAATATACAAATGAAAGGATATCGGTTGTCTTGATGCTACTGTGAGTCAGCTCGAGAACTGAGAAGAATACTCTCCTTTTGTCTTGTGAATAGCTTAGGTAAGCACAGCATATCATCCTTTCATTATGAAAGACTGAGAAATACTGAAAGTTTTTGTCCAACTGGGGTCTCTTTATATACACTTACATCTTTCATTGTTGTGTTTCCAAGACACAGGATATCATTTGAGGTTTCTATTGTTTTCATGATAACATTTTCATTGCAAAATTTTTTATAATTTTTTTCTCTCTCTGTGTTTTTTTTTTCTTCACCTATTTCTTTTTAGATAGTCTATCTGAATGAAGTGAAAAATTAAACTATATAATACAGTCTTATTATAGGCGGAACAAAATGAAGACGATCTGATGAGATAAATTGCTGAAGGTTAATAGCTTTTTAAAAATCAATCTTCCTTACAAAGGAAAAGGGTAAATGGCTTAGTGGATGAAGCCTTGGCCTCTCACCTTTCTGACCATAGTTCAAGTCTAAACTGTGAGGGTCCTGAGTTAGATGCTTTACTGGGCTGAGATCAGTCTCTAGTGGGCAGGAGTCTGCATTACAAGATTCATGGTGTATTTTTCCATACAGGCAGTAGCAGCACAAGAAGCTGATAGAGACTGCTCTGTAATCTCCCTAAGCAGTGAGGCTGATAGACCAAAGTTAGCATCACCCGGCACAAAGCACAAGGACATTCCAGCTGGCAGTCTGAGCTGTCTACGTGTCATGCCCTGGCTATGGGGTCAGACTTCCAGAGCACCTTACAGCTTTTTGTCAGCAATGAATATAATGGTCTCCACTTAACAAACAAAAATTAGGTGAAATTTTTAATAATAATTAACAGATTACTAGAGAACTTTAATAATCATAATTGATCATTTTTCATATCAAGTTCAGGCAAAGAAATAATTTATCTCAACTGTTATTCATAAGGAAGGCAAAAATTCAGAGAACAAAATAATTGAAGTGTCAATTAGGAAGTTTAAGTAAAAGTGGAGAAATTAAAAAAACCCCAACATTTCTAGCATAATTTATTAGCATGTTAATCAAGTTTTAATCAGATATTAGTCTGATAATTTATGTATTCCCATCAGTCATGTGCATGAAATGACTACTAAATAAGCTTCTTTCTGATTTAGTTTTAATAATATGTTTTAATAGAAAAGCACACTGCATTCTGAGCAGCAAAATGAGCAATCCAGACTGTCTACTGAATAAACATACAAGGCGCACACATAAAAAGAGCTTTCAGTTAAGGAAGCTCTTGCAAGCATGATTGTTGTAAGCAAAGATATGCTCCCTTGAGGCCCAACTAAAAGCAGAATTTCTTAATCTTATGGGAAATTTTATTTTCTAAGCCAAAACAATGTAGGAAATGCTTGTTATTTAAATGTGAAAGGAAAGTGTTTTGGTTCACCTGTTTGGCCTTTGCAGCAAGATACACAGAGTCTTGTGTGGAAGTATTCAGTTGTGGGTCTGTGTATTGTGAATGTTTTGAATAAGCTTAAAATCAGATTTATAAAATGTGTGTTCTTGCTACTGAAAACACTGGGTGTGCTTGTAGGGATTAATAATTATTATGCAAATATAATTTGAAAGTAATGTGTATGCTGAGACTTAGGACCTGATTGTATGTTAAAATGTGCATACATTTATGACACTCCCATACTCATCCCAGTGCTTTTTAATGATTATTGCTCACTGTTAATTCAAAACACCTGCAAGTCCCTTTGTTTTGATCAAAGCACTTTTCCTCCCTCGAGACTGATGGATGGCTTTGTAATTTGTGAGGTAATATGTTAAAGGTCAGGAGTTAATATGTCCTATGGAACTTGCTCTTCTACTTGCCTTCATCTCCCAGATAGGCTTATTTTTCTGTGTATCTGGAACCCCTGTTCATACATGCACTAAATGTATGTGTGCTCACATTTAGGCATGTGTTTATGTGCGTGCATCTCAGCGTGTACGCAGAGATATAAATGTACGGAGTAACCTTTAAGAAAATTTTATCTAATACTTCTTTTTGTAAAAACCTATTGCTGTTTGTATCAAGCATTATTCTTCTTCTTTTTAAAATTAAAATACCCACAAAACATGCATTTACTTTCAGCTATAGAAAATGCTAATAATGCTTTTAGAATGGTCTTTAAAAAGTCTAATTATATCATTTAAAAACGGAGAGACCAAAGGGCAAGCTAAATTCTCCTAACATAAATCAGACTTTTTTATTTCAATGACTTTAAAAACCTCAAATGCAGTAATTTTAATAGCAATGAAAGAATGAATAAGTCATAACTCCGCCTGATCACATAACTGTCTATAACTGTTATTAAATGCTCCAAAATAAGTGAACTCATTATGTTTCTGCACTGCTTTTAGCTAATCTAAGATTCTGCTCACTTAATCATGCAGAAAAGGCTTTAGCACAGTTTTAGACCCTCAGCAAGGTCACTTCAATGCCTTTTTTTTTTTCCTGTTCTGCACTGATCATTTAAGAACAGCACTTTGACCCGAAACTGATGATCTCTCATATAAGCTTGAATGCTTAACCCCGAAAGGGCTGTGTTTCAGATGTACATTTGCACAGCCCATTGTCATATTTGCTGCAAGCTGAGCCAGACTCTCTTTTCGGGGAAAGAGGAAATGCCAATCAGAATTTGTAGATGTTGTGTGCATGATGAACGTACAGTTTATGATACCTTCAGAGGCTTGAAGTGATTTTTAAAACACATGCTCCTTCTATGGGCTCTTTAAAGAGTTTTAATTGGCTCTAGAAGTATGGCAACTGCGTGGTGTTTTTTACTGTATGTTTCTCTCAGACAATGTATAAATCTCATATGTAGAACTTTCCCAGAAATATAATTCATTTAGACAACTTTTAGACAACTCTTGCCTACAGTGAAGCTGTAAACACATCCAAAAGCTAGGGAACAAATGCTGTCCCTTTTTTCCTTCATAGTGCCTGTGCTACATAGCAAAGTGCATTTTAATGTCAGTGAAGCTCCTTCAGAAATCACAAGCAGAGGTGAAGTCCTACACCACTGTAGCTAATGCAAAAACTCTTTTATTGATTCAGTGGCAGCATGCTTGGGCTTTGAATCACAAATGAAGGCTGTAATTCTCAAACGCTAGTAAACATGCTGAGCTTTACTCATCTGGTTTGTACTGTTGATATCAGCAGGATGACTTCACCTGAGTAAAGTTGTAGAAAACTCATCCCACAGGCATCTATTTCCTGATGTGCACTTTCCATTTTCTCCTCATCTGGGCACACAGTCAGAAGGAGGAATAATGCAGCCATAGCACATATACAGTGTTTATCAGGGCTGTTATAAAGATAATCATCATCCCCCAACACCATCTTCTCTACACATGGTGTACAGTCATCCTTTATGGTTCTAAAGGGTCTTTTCAAAAACATTCTCTTTTTCTTCTTCTTTTTCTTTGTTATATTTTAAAGTCAGAATGTGTTAAGCATGGATGAGAAAACATTCATGTATTTCCCCTGCATCTTTTCTGAGTCTTAGCAATACAAAACCAATTTCTTTTATTACATTTAATTACTAGTGAGAATAAGAATAAAAGAAAATAAATCACAAGGACGGTATTCAAATTGCGCACTGCAGCTTTTCCAGCTATCATGAAAAGCTGTAGCAGTGCTTACCTGCAAAGGACTGCTCCCTAGCAATCACTGGCCCCCCACACTTTGCTGTGAAATTAAATTTTCTTCTCTTCTACAGATATAAAACATACTCTGTGATTGTGTAATTTCTGGCTGTGTAATTTCAGTGCTGCCTGGGGTTAGAGCCATAAAATCTACACTGTGGGTCTGTTATGGTTCTTCCCCAGAGACAGGGCTTGTGGGAAGAACCCCTCCCTGCCCTCCCTGCCTGAACTGGGGAATGGGAGCAGTATGCAAAGGCATTTACACCTCATGGCACTGCATTTGCTCTTCAGACTACTTGAAGAACAGCAAGGACTTGTAAAATGGTGTCATCACTCCCTCAGACTGTGGGATGATGGGTGCATTTACAAAGGAGGTGTGTTTTTCAGCTGTATGGAAAGATACTTTTCCATGTACTGCCATAAATCTTATGGCTCTCACTACTCCTCTGGGCCTTGCATTGGCCATGTCTGTTTGGGAGACACAAGTGATTGTTTAGAGGTAGTCTGTAGTGTGAAACCATAAACTTTGCAAGTCACAGACTATTCAGTGTTTATACTGTACCTAAGCACAACTGGTCCCAGGCCTACAGCCACCACTGCAATGCACGTAATGTAAAGGCAATCTAGTAATTCCCAGTGTTACAATGTACTTTGGTATATGATAAATTAGTATTGTTGTCTTTTCTGGGAAGGCCAGCATAAGAATTACGTTATAAATATTCTACAACAGAGCAGCAGGTTCAAAAAAGCAAAAAATCCCAAACAAAAACACAAAAATACCCCACCAAACCAAATAAATAATGGAATACCCCTTGAACTGGATATAGAATCATAAAATAATATTATGTTTTAATATTGTTTGCTTTAAGACAATTAATATTTAATTAAAATGTAAATTTTGGTTCATGCTATTTAGATAAATGTTTGAGCCTTGAATTGGTGCTCCCTTTCTCATTTTAGATAAGAAAGTGTACAAACAAAGGTTTGAGGAAGACAATATATCTCAAGAAGAGGAAGGAATTTGTCCAGTTCCCATTGGAGAGGGGTTGTACTCAGGGACCCCTTTTTCTGCTGCTTTTGTCATGTCCATTCAGGAACTTCAGAAAATGTGTTTGGTGAATTGTGTCAACAGGGGTTTGTAGGGTCCTTTGCTGTTTTTGTGCCCTGTCCCACATTCTGTCTGTGAAATAAGGCCACTGAAGCACTCAAACAAGTCAGATTCATACTGCCCCATTCTGCATATGATAAATTATTGTGACACCATGGTACAGCCACTGGGCAGTGCCTCAGAATCACTGCTGCAAGGAAAATCTCTTCTATTTTTTAAGGCTGTGCTCTCATCTGAACAGGGCAGTTTTTCACTGGGAAAACAAAATCCAGCTGCTTGGAAGCAAGAAAAGGCAAATCTTGGACTGAATAAATAAAGGCTAAATATTACTATTAGAATGGCAAATGAAGAGATTTTCTACAGGCAAGCACAAAGCAAAATCCCATTCGAAGCATTTCAGAATATAAGCAGTATCTGCATCCAAATCAGAATTGCGATAAATGTGATCCACATTCTTCATTCACGATATCTAAATCCCAAAATCAGATGAGTGTGTGTGTCTGTGTCTGTGTGTGTCTGTGTGTGTCTGTGTCTGTGTGAGTCTGTGTGTCTGTGTGTCTGTATGTGTGTGATGTTAATGTGGGAGGAGGAATTCTACCACGTTTCATTTCTGTATTTTGCCTCTTGAGTCCACCCGAGATTTAGGAAATGCTTTAGGGCCAGCCAATAAGCAGTTCTGCTAGCAAAATTACCACATTCACGTGGTAATGATTTATGAGGACATAGCATTATTTATGCATAATTGCGTAAGTGCTGTGTATTAGCAATCATGTTCATAACCCCCAATGTTTAGCACATTTTTGCATGAATTATTATGCATGTGAAATACTGTGAAGATGTTTTAAAATATTATAAAGTATTTCCTCCTAATAAGCATGTTTGTAAATATCCAGACTGGCCTGTGAATTAAAGCAGGGTGAGAGGCACGAATCTGTATTTATTAAAGTCAATGTGATTCCAAAAGGAATCACATCAAATTCTAAAACCTGGTTTTTGTCCCCTGAAGGATTGCCCATCTATGGAACTGAAACTGATTAAACCAAAATTATAATTAAATAAAAATATCCAGCCATGCAAAATTCGGACTCTAGTTAGCTGATTGTAACTTTCTTCCTGCTAATTTCATTTATAGTGTTATGAATGCAGAGTACCTGACTTGAATAAACTGCTCATAGGGTTATAGAACAGAAGCTTGGCAGGATTTTTACATGGTACTTTCTGGTTTTGTTTTTTAGCAGTAATTTTTTTTATTTACTATTTCTATCCAGATATTTCTTATGCTATACTGGAGCATAAAGAGTTATAGTTTGAAGGCTTTATTTGCCATAGTGAATCTTATTTAGGATGCAACTCTATGCAAATTTTAATTTTAGAAAGCACTTTTTTTTCACATCTGCCAGCAACATAGAACTCGGACATCCATTTTTGCAAAAATTTTGTGTGAATTGTAAGGAAATTTGTTTTGATTCAAGGTTTTTCTGTGGATATCACTAAAACTACATTAAATGGATTTTTTCATTGTGGTTCATGCTTCGTTTCTCAATAACATCAAAACCATCTCAGGACGTCATGTATTCAGTGTAAACCTTAGCATGAAAGTAAAGAAACTCTTCAGGGCCTCTGATAAACAGCTGACTTAAATTATCTCTTGTTTTAAGGATTTTGTAACTTGGAAGTTCCTCATCAGGCTGAGAAGTCTGTAGGACCTGTTGACACCCATCCAAGGTTCCTGAGGGAAGTGACTGATGTTTTTGCCAAGCCTCTGTCCACCATACCTGAAAAGTCATGGTGACAAAGCGAAGTTCCTGGTGACTGGAAAGAAGAAATCATCGTTTCCCTTTTTAAAATGGAGAGAAAGGGAAATCTGGGGAACTGCACATGGATGAGCCTCATTTCACTGCCTGGGAAGATTGTGGAGTAGGTCCTCCTAGAAGATATTCTAAGGCAACATAAAAGAAGGACATGATCCATGGCAGCCAGCACAGCTTTACTAAGGGCAAAATGTGCCTGACCAACCCAGTGGCCTTCTGTGATGGAGTGACAGCAATGATCATCACAAGGGAAGACTGAAAGATGTCATTTATCTAAACTCCTGTAAGGCCTTGCATATAATCCTACATGACATTTTTTCTCTAAATTGGAAAGACATAGATTTGACAGATGGACTTTTCAGTGCATAAGGAATTGGCTGGATGGACGCAGGCAGAGAGTTGTGGTCAATGTCTCTGTGTCCAAGTAGAGGCCAGTGACAAGTGGGACCCCCTTGGGGCTGTGTCTTGGGACCACTACTCTTCAGTATCTTCATCAACAACACAGATAGTGAGACCAAGCGTACCCTCAGCAAATTTGCCGGTGACACAAAGCTGAGTGGTGCAGTTGACACAACAAAAAACTGGATGCCATCCAGAGCGACCTGGAAAAAGTGGGCCCATGAAAACATAATGAAGTTCAACAAGTGTAAGTGCAAGACCCTGCACCTGGTTTAAGGAAATCCCAGATGTGTATACAGTCTGGGAGAAGTCAATGAGAGCCCCATGCAGAGGAGTTGGGGTTCTCATGGAGGAAAAGCTGGACATGAGCCAACAGCGTGCACTCGCTGCCCAGAAGACAAACAGCATGAAAAGATGAGCAGCAAACTACATGAAAAGATGAGCAGTCAGGAAAATCAGCCAGGTGATTTTCCCTCTCTACTCTGCCTTTGTGAGACCCCACCTGGCGTGCTGCATCCAGCTTTGGGGTTCTCAACACAAGGGCATGGACCTATTGGACTGAGTGCAGAGGAAGGCCACAAAAACTATCAGGGGGATGGAGCATTTCTTTTACAAGTACAGGCTGAGAGAGCTAGAGTTGTGCAGACTGGAGAAGAGAAGGCTCCAGTGAGACCTCATAGCGACCTTAAGGGGGCTGATAAAAAGGAGGGAGAGGGATTTTGATACAAGCAGATGGTCACAGGAAAGGGGCAATGGTTTTAAGGTGAAAGAGGGCAGATAATTGAAAGCAAATGGATTAGATGTTAGGAAGAAATTTTTTTACTCTGAGAGGAATAAGGAACTGGAACAAGTTGCCCGGAGAAGCTGTGGATGCCGTATCCCTGGAAGTGTTCAAGGCCAGATTGAATGAGGCCCTGAGCAACCTGATTTAGTGAATGGCAATCCTGCCAATGGAAACTAAAAGATCTTAAAGGTTCCTTCCTACCCGAGCCATTCTACAATTCTGTGACACTACCTGTTCTCATATGTAGAGACATACTGTATAGAAATCACATAGTATATAGTATGAATGTATCTGAAAATCAGTCAAATGACCAAGAAAGAAAAAAGAAATGTGCTTCCATAGCACCCTGGAGATTGCTAGGTGTGTCTTCATTCTATTAGCTCCAGTTAAAGGGAGGAAAATTCTTAGAGGTACCTGGGGGGAGAAGCCCTGAATCTTTGTACTTAGATCAAAAAGAAATTGAAAAATTAAAGAGTAGGCTGTATACTTAAAAAGAAAATAAAAATGTGGCATTTTCTAGACAGTAGTATTTTGATAAATTCTTATTAAGCTAATTTTATCTTAATTACTGATAAATTTATCAACCTCCTACAAATATTTCTTTCAAAATCTCACGTGTGCATTCTGGTGGTACACGAAAGAAGCATTGCAAAATAACCTATTCAAATAATGTGAAGTATGTTTTCCAAAATCTGAAATGAGAGGAAATCTTAATTTTTTACCTTTTCTAATGCTGTATTCCTGTGCAGGGAAGAGAGGGGACCCAGCTGGCCTTTCTTTAGTATGACACCTTTGGAAAGTGATTGCTTTTACGCTGAGATTATCTCAGCTGGCCAGAGCATGGCGTTAACAATGCCAAGGTTGCAGCCTGGATCCCCATATTGGCCATTCTCTTACGAACTGGACTCAACTATCTTTGCGGGTCCTTTCAACTCAGAATATTCTGTGATTCTATGTTCTTATCCTGACTGGTCCTTTCACCAGTCAAGAGTCTAAAAGGGATTTGGAGATCTCTCCATTGAGTCAAGATGTTGTAGTACCTAGAAGGAAATTTGCGCTGATCAGACAGCATAAAACTCCTTGAGCTGGCTGAGCATCACCCCGAGGTCACTTTTGGGCCGATGTATACTCAATCACTATTAAGTCTGAGCCCTTTTGTTACCTCTTTGCCTAAATGCTGCTATAAGCAGCATAGCCAAGATGACCTTTTGCCAGGAAAGCAGGAAGGAAAAGACCACATCTTCATAGTTCTGTCCAGTGTAATGTAAATCAGCTTGTAGAGTGCTTTAATCTGTAGTTTGGACTGGATAAATCTGAATGTGGCTCCAATTTTGGAGGTATTTGAAGGTCAGCTGTACATCATTAGTCCATTTTCAAGTAATGCCTTTTTCTATTCTGGAAGGAAGAGAGATATTTCCACTGCTGCTTCTGCGTCTGTAAGTAAAAGGATTAATGAATTCTGCCCTTCAAGCAGCAAGTAGTCCTTATACAATGAATGTATGGGTGGTACTTTTAGATTTGGAAAGTAGAGGGAAAATATTTTGATGGCATGCAGTTAGCATGGCGTTCTTTTACCCCCGCACTTTGAAAAAAGAGAGGGTGTAGAAGAAGCCACTTATCTTCCTCAAGCCCATCTTGAACATCATCAAATATCATTGTAACAACTGGCTGATCATAGTAGACATAAAGGAAAAAAGGAATTATTAATGCAAGTCTCTGACCAATGATGATGTCAAATCCATAACTTTATAGAATTTGGGATGAACGCTAGAGAAAAAGCAAGCCTAGAGGCTTTTCTTTGTTTAATTTCAAAACAAACTGAATTTTCTAGCTTCCAGTCATTTTATTGAACTTCCACTTACATTTCTGTATTTTGGTAAAACAGAAGTTATTCAAGTACTTGCAACCACAAGAGTGTGAAGAGACCTAAGATCAATGTAGATTAAAGCCTATGTGAAATTTATGAAGACTCATTGACCCAAAGTCCAGGTCCTCAGTTTTGAGGCTTACTAAGTATCTTCACTGAAATGCCTTTCACATTACAGATCATAGCATTTTTTCCTCACTAGTAAAAAGACCATTATTATTTTTTCAGATATATACTATTTTTGTCCACATCATTAGTGTGTCAGAAGAAAAGGCAATACACAGTTTAGCCTGTCCATAGGCAGATGATAATCCATTGAACAAGCATGCTGTTAAGTCAGGTCATTTGCTGCTTTTTGGGGAGGAGTGAGAGTGTTCCTACCCCACACCCCCATTAAGCTAACCATAGACTCTAAACATATTGATAAAGCCCTTCACTCATCAGGAAAACGTGTTAGGCGTGAAGGTACCTTCACATACAGGTGAAGGTATTGCTAAAATCCTCAACATCTCATCACCAATCAGTCCCCAAATTCCTTGATGATTCAACTAACTGCAGGTGAAAAAAAATGTTTAGTACCCTCTCTTCTGCCGATCCATATTTGACTTTCCCCGTTTGTCCAAGAATGACCACTGGAGAAGGTTTCCACCAAGGGATTTTTTGACAATGTTACCAAGCTTTGAAATGACCCCATCTGTATGATTCTGTCTCTGGTGTCTGAAAATTTGTAATGAATTTATCTTACAGAAAACCTTAATTGATCTTCTGGGATGTGTTTATTTACTTCAGTTCTTGCAATATATTTGCTTATTTGGATGAATTTACCACAGCAGACAGAAGAAGCGATTTACTTCTCAAATGTGTCATTGATTACTTTTTTCTTTTAATGGATAAGTGTGATTTCTAACTCAAAAAAAGTTTCAACAGACAGAAAATATTTTCAAAGGTCTTTTTTTACTTCACAGCAAATGCATTTACCTCTGTTGGTGTGGTCATAGTGCTACTAATTTTAATTTACGTCATGTGGTGGAAAGTAGAGTCAATCATATTTAAGAGGACAACAGACACCCCCAAAATATTCCAGGTGTCCTGTCTCCTGGAAATAGTGGCCCCTCATGTTCAAGAAAGGTCAGAATTGATGTCAGTACAAGTTAAAATATAGTAAAAACAATTGATACATTCTACTATCAAAAAATTGTGCTTTTTAAAAATAAAAAAAAATCTTATTTTTCTTGTTTTATATTTTGCTAAAAAAAGCTATTTTGTTAGAGAAAGTGACCAACAGAGCGTCACACAGCCCATGCTATGAACCAGATTCACAGAATGTTATGTGCGCCTTGCAGACAAACGTGCTAATCTAAGGAGCAGTTTTCTCACATGTGCTATGTTTTCAAGGAAAAGGGGGTATCAAAAGATTCTTGAGAGGATTTTTCCTTCTTGCTTCCGTACTAACAGATTTTTAGCAAGGCACAGTGTTTTTCAGATATACATGACAAAAAGCATGCATAGGGATTCTCTTTAACTGGTAGAAACTTGTTGTTTCTCTATCCATCCATTTTAGCACATAAATCAGCTATTTTTAACAAGTGTTGGGAATGTAAAACTGTCTCCTTCTCTTCCTCTCCCCCCATCTCTGTCACAGGAGAAAGGCCGGTTTTCTTTACACATCCATTGCTTGTTTAATTCATTCATTCTTGTAGGCTTGGCTAGTGTCCTTAGACATAATATCTTAATGCACACATGTTTTTAAGCAATGACTTGCCTATCTTAATAACATCACTAACTCAATTTGTTCTTAGAAATATATGGAGACCAAATACTAATGTAATAGAAAGTGGAATTAAAAACAAGGTGCCAGGACTATGTTCAATTGTTAGCTTAAGGAAGTCCCGGTTTTGTCATTCTTTCTCCATCTCTCTCCCCTCCTCACCTCACCAGAATTGTCAGCTGTTTCAGAATTGTGTAAGTAGTCCCTTTGTGAGGTACTAATGACCTTTTCTTGATTTTGAAGCTTCCCAGGAGTTAAGCAACTCGTGGATGCACATGTGCATCCACTCATAAGATCAGTTTTCTCCAGCAAAATACATTGTAATTTTATGCAGTGTTTAATCATTATTCCTATTTTGCAAGAATATCAATAAAATGTGTTGTAATGTTTAAATAAAATATATTCTCAACCAAATGATCATAGAAAGCATGTTTAAAAAGATGTCAGCTTACATTTATACAAGTGATAGGAGCAATCCACACCAACTGGATGCAAACCACACAGATGGCTAGCAAGTTAGAGTATTTACAAACGCCTTGGATATTTTAACATTCACACTCTTTCTACCTGCCACAGCAAATTTGAACTAGATTTTCCAGCTGCTGTCAGATCCAAATGCAAGAGTGTCCTTTATTACAAGCACCCCTACCAGGAATCCTTGGCAGTATATGTCTATCTTCCCTGCGTACTCTCTCCCCTGTAGCTTGCAATTAGTTGATAGAGTATAAAAAGAAGGACTGCAGAATGATAGAAGTGCAGATGTTTTGCCTTGCCTGGTGGAATGTGAGGGTTTTAAGAGGCAAGTTGGATGTCAAAAATGGAGACAACCCCTCCCTTGCTTAAAGGAACCAAAAACATTCAGGAATCTGTGCATGTTCAGCATGTTCAGCATGTAATTATGTAATAGACTGCAGTGATGAGTAACAGCTTGTATTTCGATGTGGCAGAGGTGGTGTAATACAATGTTTGAAAACATGGTTTTCTCAGTCCCATCCCAAATCACCACCTTCCCCAACACTGCTCTGCATTTCATGCAACCTTTCTGATTAGGCAGTGTTTTCTTCCTACTTTAGGTACTCATTATAATAACTTAAAGAATAACACCTAAATTAGGCATATCACTGTTTTTTATAGTCACAGCCTTCAGATGGTATATATGAGTGCCTTAACAGCTGCAATTGTTTGGGTTCTGAGAGGAGCCTTATTTTCAACCAAAACAAGTTTGTTGACTTCACTACTTTTGTAAACAATTCCTCCAACATCTCCTTTACTTCTGACACATATCAACAGAACATTTTGCTTTTGGCAAACTATCATTTAATGAAACATCAGGAAACTTACTATAACATTCATATAAATTAATCTCTCATGTCTAAATGGGTAATATTGAAACATAAATATTTTTGCATTTGGGAGACTTTCCGTTGAGAAAACCACACATAAAATGGAAACTCCATGAGTAATGAGTGACAGTTCCTTAAAAGTTAATATTTTCTTTAATCTATTTCCATAACAGGAGAAGAGTAGAAAATACAATGCTAAGCATAAGGTGTGCTTTTGGGATTAGAGAAACAATCTCTGCTAGTATGTATATCTCAGACCACAGGGAACAATACACACACCACAAACACATTTTTATTTCATTTAATCAAATATAGAGGTGTCTTAAATATTTTTTCCATGTTATTAAAAGGATTGAGGATTCCTTACATTTTCTTTTTTCTCTTTCTTTTTTTTTATGAAGAAAAGTAAAACTGCCCTTAATACTGGACTAGACTCTGTGATTGTCATGTAAGGTAATGAAACCATTAAATGCACAGTATTAAGAAGAGACAAGATGCAATTAGCCAAGAAATTACTCTGATCTCAGTGACATTTTCAAAAAATCATAATACAATATACATTGCAGGACATGATTGACAGTCTAATCCAGTTTTGATGGAACGTAGTCCACATACTGAAAGTAAAGCAGTACACGGCCAGATAAAGCTCACAGCTGTGAATCCCTGATATGTCCTTACAGTCTTGTCACCCAGGAAATTCCTCAGGTTTAAAAGATGATGAAAGTATCGACCATTAATGACAGGATCATCTCCTACCCTGAAATAAAATGTACTAATCCCTTTTGCTAGGTCTATGAATTCCTAATATAAATTATATAAACTGTAGTAATTCATCTCTGTTAGCACAGTTGTGTTTGGAAATTGTACAGCAGTCTTTGCCCTATTTGAAATGCCAGATGAAAGCAAGACATGTTCGTTTAAGCTGCAGCATAAAGTAATTTAACACAGGGGACAGAATAACTTCTGGATAATGAGCAGTATATATGTAAAAGAAGGAAGTTCTGAAGTTCTAAAGTGGCCTGATGGATTTATGCCTGATCTTAGAAAGAGGCCAAAAATGTAAATATAGGAAGTATGGTTAAATGCAGGTGCTTTGTTAGACATTTGTAAGATGATTTAATGATTGAATCATACCGAATACATCCTCTAACTTCAAAGAGACATACAATGGTCATTTATGTCTTACAAATAATTTGGATGGTAACCTATCCATCATGTTAAAATAAGTAATGTGGATCATACTGGATTATACTGAAAGGGGGGAAAAATAAAAAAATTAATCTGGAGTGACATTTACAAACACATTTGAATTTCTGTAATCCATTTTTGATAGTACATGGGCTGCATATGTCTATCAAGCTGGATTTGCAACCATGTGCTCATGTGTCATTGACACCTATAGCATTGGCTAGACAAACAGTCATTGATGAAGTCAGATAGTTAACCATCTAAAGGGCGTTCAAGGCATCTGCAAATATTACAAAGCGCAAGGCTAGATCTCGTATACTTTTCACAGAAGTAATGACAGTACAGAAATGCAAGGTTATTAAAATAAATACCTGGAATCCTTGGATGTAAAGTAAAATTATTCAATAACAGTGCTTACTAGTTTTAAGAGTAAAGCCAGTTGAGAGAGAATATTGCTAATGAATAATATTTTCAAAAACCCATATTTGTTCTAGAGGTAATTTTTGAAAAGGATTCCATGTTTTGTAGCCTTTTTACATTGTGCCTCTGACACAAGTCTGTAGAAATCACTGCACATACAGACAAAACAGAGTCCAGTGTTATTAAGGGCTCTGAGAACACTTTAGGAAGCAGAGCATGAGAGAGTAAGTTCTTTCATGTCTGGCTAACATTGCTTTTGCCAGTTATGTTCAGAATCATTGCAGTGAGATCAAAAGCTAACACTACACTTAAGTTTCCACAACTTGTGGGATTAAAGATATCCCACAGGTATGATGGACTACAGCTGATTCAAACTCTTCAAATTTCAGCAGGTTTCAGCATAGCTTGAAATATGAACCAAACCAAAACTGATTGCATGCCATTCTCAAATCACCTCATAGAACCCACAAAACCCTCCAAAAAGCAGAAGAAATCTATCAGTCATTTGAAGCATTCAAATAAAAATTCAATAGATAATGTCAGACCAAAAACCAGAACTCAGCTTTGAACATCTACCCGAGCTTACATGCAAAGAGGTGACTAATGGATTATGCCACTTTGTGAGTCAGACTTAGAGAAATACTGCATTTCCATCCTGAGGATTTGATTTATTCAAGCTGGGTAGTACTAGAGATGAATACAACTGGGTTTGTAAGTAGCTTATATTAAATTCAAGGGTTTGTTTGGGGTTTTTATAAAGTTTACTAAAAGCTGCAATTTAATGCTAAATTCTATTTAAAAGATGTTTGAATCCCAAATAGCCTCTGGATAATTTTCATTTGTCTATGTTCTATTTATTCAACACAGACATATTTTTTCATTATCTTATCTATCAAGACCTTGAACATTAGGAAATACTATTGACATAAAGCAGAATTAGAAAGCACAAAATACAGCATTAAATGACAAGATTTTATTGCAATAGTGTACATACAAGAATACACTTTAGATTACTATCATAACTAATATATTGCCATGCTGATAAGAGAATGGCAGAAAAAGAATGCTTTATACATTAGCAGCTTGAAACTAGGAATGTGATGATTATCTTTGATTTCACTAAATTTGGTAGTAATCAAGGGCCATCAGCAGCTCCTAGGAGGATCTCTGCACACCACAGCATCTCATCCTAGTCCAGAAACACTGCAAGTTAGAAAAGTGTATTATAAAGCAGGGCTGCTCATACTGCTCACAATATCTTCCATAAGTCTACCATGAATTACTTCCTAAAACTCAGCAAGGCTTCCTCAGGGAAGATTTTTCTGTTTCTGCTCTGAGTCAGATACTGTGCAATCTTTACTCACTGATATAAAATTAGCTGTGAATGTGTCTTGCCTACACAGCTTCATGTCAGTAGGTTCTGTCTTTCCCCCTTTTTTAAAAATGAAAAAAAATGAAGTATATTTCATTCCAAATCAAGGGAAAATGAAAGAACACCTGTATTTCAAGGTCTAGTTTTTTCTTGTAATACAGGTTTTCCCAAGGAGAGAGGCAGAGGAATGCAAAAGAAAGTCTTGTGGGTTTGTATAGTAGGTGTTTTTTATGTTCAAAACAGTACAATTGTATTCTTTGTTTTTAAGTATAACTGTCTTTATTTGAGGTAAATGAAGATTATTGGCCCAAATTGTTTCAAATTGTTTTTGATTACCTATGCTATAATCTTTAGATGAACAGATATTCAGAGTTGCCTTTTCCTTTTCCCATGTGCACAATGTGATCGTGGTTTTCTATTTTTATTATTACTTAGGGAATATAATAAAAGAGGATAACTTTGATTTTAACTGTTTTAAAAGTAAACAAATATGTTAAGCTTTTTAAAAATAACAAATACATTGACATTTTGGATGTTTTCCTAGTTTTCAATACTTTGCCATTTATATTCAATTTTTAGGCAATCAGCTTCTATTCTGGCACAGTAATTTATTAGAGAATCCAGATTCCTTTGAGAAAAATCAAAACTGATGATGCCAGCAGACTCAACATGAGAGTATAATGCAGTTAGTTTGCTGTATGATGATTTAAAGGGAGAGAAGAGGAAGATGCTGGGAAAAAACTGAATATTTTAGCGTGTGGTGCGCTAATAATGCAAACTTTGTTTTTTGATGATCTTAGATTTTTAATACACATAATGCTATATGTTGTGATAAATCCTAAAGTTCTTTTAAATCTAATTGTACTCACTGCAAGTTAGATGATTGAATGTCATTTCGCATGTGTAATTCCAGCATCGGCTACACTAGGTATCCTTTTTATATTTGTCTGCTTTTATTAGTCTTCTAAAATCTGTTCTTATTTCTGCAGTAAAATCACAACAGCTAAAGCTATTATTTGTAATCAGTTTTCATAAGGCCTAAATTTCTGATATTAATAGCCTGATAATAAAGAAAACCTTTACCATCAGTGTTGAAGTAAACAAATTTGCTCTAAGGCTAAAAAAAGGATATTGAGAAATGTTGTTTATACTTAATTCAGGAGGTAATGCCCAGTGTTTCCACTTGGCCCAAACTCCAAATGCTGTTTTTTTTCTTTAAAAAAATAAAAAAAATTATGTATTTACTGTTACATATACTACTACAGACTTGTTGATGTGATATTTAAGGTAGGAAAAAGACTTGTGATGGTCTCTAGCCAAACACAGATAAAAATAATTCACAGGATATAGCACCTGACTATAAAAAAGCTCTGTATAGTCATATGAAAAGCATTAGAAAAACATGAAAAGAATAAATCACTCTCAGTCTAAAAGGATTCCGTGTGCTTCTACAATTAAAAGAGCATAGTGGAAGACCTGAATGCTGTGTTTGGAGGACAGGTGTGTGGGGGAAAACCTTGTCCACTTAAAGACAATGTTAAATATTTTTCACGATTTCAAATCACTTTTTGGAATGTCTGTTATGGCTAATTAATTACTTTAATTTGCTTTAAGTTGTGTACTTGAAGATGAATAGTGCACGATAACAAGGCTGGGCTTTGTGAGGAAGACCTCTGGTAGTCTGTACCGTGTGCTGCCTCATTACGGAGCTAGTTATCTGCTGGAAGTCTGACATTGAAAGGTATCACACGTCCCATAACACCCTCCCTTAACTGTGATGATTGTAGTTTCTTCCTAAAAGTGATGATTAGGAGAGAGAAAAACAAAACTGAAAGCTGTATGAATATTTCATGTAAATGTAAGCAGTCACTTACTGGACGCAGACCTTGATTGATGCCAGAGTGCTTCTAAATGCCTTGACATTGAAGGCTTTAGACTTCCCTTTCTACAATGACTGCTTCAAGAGCTGCAGTTAATAGAGGAATATAGCTCTACTTCACTGAAGAGCTCTTTATTACTGGCTGATATTAAACAAGACCACAAGCCTTAAGTTTGACTAAGTGAATATAGCTACAAGAGTTTGTGGATATTTAAATGAGAGAAGATACTTAAGGCTTCTTCTTCCTCTGTCTTCCTGTTCTGGAAGCTCAATTGCCTGCATCAGTTTTAAATTCCTTCCTATGAAGAAGTGAATCAGCAACATATGAGGAATCAGCCATAAATTGCTCTAGAGTACCTCTGTTCAACAAAGCACCAAATGGAAATGTCTAAACAATTTCTTACAAGGAGGCAAGTGTTTTTCAAACATATTGAAATTAATGTAATTATGCAGATTTATAAACTTAGAATTGAAAAATTTTTCCCAAAAAGGATTTTGAAATGCTGTTGAAACACTGGTCAAAGAGAAAATTATCTATTCTTTTAAGGATTGGTTTATCTTTTGCTTTCATAGGGACACAAATATTTCTGTGCATGTGCTATGCAAGAGCCCAATTCTGTCATACTTTTGAAGTGGCCTCTTGAAAAGAGAGTGGCCTTTTTTAGTGGAATAGTAATGTATGCAAATAATTTAGAAGCTGAAATCAGTGTTGTAAAAGAATAGTATTTCAAAATCAGTCAAATGAAGGAACCATATTTTGAAAGTTGAGAGTGAGACGTTTCACAGTGCGTGTGAGATGATGATCATAATACGTGCCTACCATGTTTTATTAATGGACAAATCAACCTTTGAAAAAGCTCTGTGACTACCATAAACTTTCATCAAGGTTATGGACTACACTTTGCAAATACTTAAATTTTTAAGCCTGATTCATAAAACTCCTTATTTCCAGCTCTGATGCATTTAGGCAGAAATTTTAATCAATATGTTAGTAAAAGAAATAGAAGGATTCCTTACCAGGAAACATCCATCCCTCTGTTTTACACATTAAAAGGCACTTCTGTTTATACCATCCATCTCAAATCCAGTGCACCATCAGCAGGAGGACCATGGGATCACATTTTTATTCCCCACACAGGTTCCCTCAGATGCATAAAGGACTGAATTGGCCCTTCCTCAGCATCCATGCAGGTGTGTTCTTAAAGCTCTGTTCTTCAAGTAAGTTTGTTCCTCAGGTGGTTTGAGAAAAGAAACAGCTAAGCTGGTTTTGTCCATTGTTATCACAAAAGCTTGAGTAAGTTTTCCAAAGAGTCTTTTTCATCTAATTGCGAACTATACCAGCAGAAGAAAATAAGTGCTTTCTTATTTTTTTTTCTTTCTTTCTTTTTTTAATCATTGCAGCATATCATCTCCTTTGTGCTAGATGTGGGTACTTTCCTTTAACTTGTGTTTTGACATGAGATGTCCAGTAGCTAAAAATAAAATAGAATTAAACTTATATTTTAAATTCTTTTTTTTCTAATGTTGCACTTTAAAAAATAAAGCAAAAATGAAAAAGTTAGGGTCTCTTCTAAATGAATGTGCTGGACCTTGGCTATTTATAGGATATTCAATTACATTTAAACAGAGATTTTTAGCTGCCTTTTTCATATTGATCACATCTAGTTATGATTTCTTCTGAAATAAAGGACCTGCATTTATTTCTGCTGACGTAAATAGGACTTTTCTCTGTTGGTCTAGCAGCAACTGACTTAGTTATACTGGCTAGCATATTTTCTAAATTCTCACAAATTTCCTTTTTCCTTTAGGAGATTCTGTATTACCTAAAGCAGAATGTGAAGAGAAGTGAATGGTATCTCTAAGGTAAAATTGTAGGAGATGCCGCATGCCAGCTACTGCAATGTGATTTCTATTTCACAATAATACTTTTAAATTG
Source organism: Calcarius lapponicus (assembly GCA_039654755.1). Taxonomy (NCBI): domain Eukaryota; kingdom Metazoa; phylum Chordata; class Aves; order Passeriformes; family Fringillidae; genus Calcarius; species Calcarius lapponicus. The sequence goes on from JBBFKN010000057.1 coordinate 268,816, forward strand.
CTGATAGTTGCGTACCAGTTAACAAGGTTCTGAGCACTTTCCAGCTGTGAGTGGTTCTTATGTTTCTGCTCATGCCCACATCTGATTTTGTGTGTTATTGAGCTGACCATATTTTTTAAGAATTCTAAAGCCCATATGCACACTTATGCCCATATAAAAATGTCATACAACCCTGATTTTAAGCTTGTGCAGGTGGATCATGACCACCGAGTGAGCTAACAGAGGAAAAGTGAGCCTTGGTAATGTTACAGCCTGATTGTTTCTAAGCAGGTGTAGTGTGCCAGTATTTTTTATGCTCTGTTGAGAGAGGCAAGACAAGACCGGGACTACAGAGCTGCATGGAAGGACTTGAAAAACAACAAGTTAGTGAATATTGGATCACTTTGTTATTAAAAATAAATGCAGATTTAATCTTAACATTTCATAATCAGTGACGCATCTGACTTTAATAACTGTGAACTTGGACTCCTATCTTTGTGCACTAAAACTAAGGCTCTAATTACCTACAGATGCAGCCTGGTCCTGTGTGTCTTGAGCAAGTGAGTGAAGTCACTCCTGCTACCTGCTGGAATGACAGGTAGATGGTTATTCAGGCAAGAGCAGTAGAATTTTGATGCCACTGTTAGATATTTATGAAAAGAGATGCATTGAATTTTATCTCAGTAGATCAATTTTCAGGACAGAGTTCTTAACAGTGTATTCATAGGCTGGGTACAAAACCAATTTTATCTGCTTCACTGGTGTGTGAACTGTATAAGGAAAGACATCTCTTTACTCTCTGATAGCTTATCTTCCCTGGTGACCATTTATGCGTGCTCTTGTAAATATACATATTTTACAGAAAAAGCTCTTTAAACTATCCTTTGAGATGACCTTGAAATAGAAGCATTTGAATCTTCCAGGAAATTAACAGCAAAGTCTCTTTTGATAATGACTGGTAGGGTGGGAAATGCCACTCAAAGCAGAAGTAATAATCAGTGCTGCAAGCTATTTAATAGTACAGGTCTATGACAGAATAAGATTTTTACAAGGAAACGCACAAAAATAAAAATATACCTACTCTTCCATCCCTGAAAAGTTTCTTAGGAACTGATACATTTTTCGAAAATAATTGTTTGGCAAAGTGGGGCTACTGTTTAAAAATATTTAAAGTAAACAACAGGAAAAATAACCAGTGGGGGTATTTTTTCCTGCTAGTCATATAAACACTAACTATATTTAGTTCTATGAATAGAGAAAATAATTATACTTTTCCATGTGATACACCGAAAGCATGAAAATATTTATCATGGCAACATAAGGCATTTCTTATGTCTTAGTGTGTAGTTCATTGTCATTATTTCATTCCCTTTTTTTTTCCACTTTGTTTTCTCACTTTCCACAAAACAAAGCTTCTTACAGATAAATACCTCCAATTAAAATTATAGGTTCATACATTGTAAATATGTATGTGGAGTGAACATTGATATCACCTCGCTTATATTCACTGCCCTTACTTATAAATAAATCCTTATAAATAAATCCATATATTCTTTTTTTATCTATACATAAACAGAATTATAACTCCATGCCCAAATTCCCTCACACAGATGCACACTATAAAAATACTCTTCTCTATAAATGTCTTCAGGCATATGCACTTTTGTCCCTAACAAATGTATGCTTTGCATGTGCACGTGCATGTTTCACAGAGCACACTGTCCTGTGTTCCTCGCCAGCCCACATCAAATGCCTCTAGCTGCTTTTTCTCATGCTGTCTCTTCAAAGATGCCTATATAAAAATTCTCTCATTTCTCTATGTCTATAGCTTGTACTATTCATAGAAATATTCACTTTCTGTACACAAGCACACACAATCCTTACAGCATTCACTATGTACATGTACCATCTTTTGTAGTAGCAGCTTGATTAACCATGGACTCGTGTTAAAATTTTATAGGTAGAACTTTGAAACACACCTCCACAATACAAGGTATTCCCTTTTAACTTCACTAACAGTGTCAAAATAACTCATAAACAGTTTAGCAAATGGACAGGAAAGAAACTAAAAGATAATTAACACAACAATAACTCACTTATTGCCATTTTGAATTTTTTAATTGTCACCATTACTGTGGATTTTACTCATTATTAACATTTTTGAAAATATGAGAAATCAAAGACAGGTTGAGCAGTGACTTTGGGACAGGCACCCAGACAGGAAGGTAGAAATATTGCTTGAAGTTGTAGGAGAGACAAAGCTTTGACTGGAACTCAAACTTGCAAAAGATGCCAGGAATAACAAGGAAGGTATTAGTATGTGAGCAGCAAGCTGAAGTACAAGCTGTGGGTCCACGGCTGATCAAGTTAGTATAAGCTGACAGGTCAATTAAATATGATACAGAAACTGAAATACTAAATGCTTTCTGTGCTTTGGTGTTCAAGGGTAAAGTTAGACCCCAAGTCTCAGTGCCAAGAAACAACAACAAAGCAAACAGTGAACTAGTGAGTGAAGAAGAGAGTTAAGAGCTAGCTGCAGTTTTTGAACGTATGAAAGTCTATGTGACCTGATGGGCTGGGTCTTAGGGTGCTCAGAAAGTTGGCCAAAAGCACAGCAAAGTCCCTCTGTTTCAGCTCTGAACGGTCATGGAGAAAAGGTCAAGTTCTCAATGACTGGAAAAGTACAAATATATACCCACCCCCCAAAAAAGGAGATCTGGGAAACAGAGGAGTCAGCTTTAAGTCAGTCCCAGGACACATTGTGAAACAGGCCCTCATAGTAGCTGTTGCCATAAACATAAAAGACAAGACAATTGGAAAACACAACATGGGCTGGTCAGTGGCAAATGACTGATCAACTGATTGCCATCAGTGATGAAGTAACTTGCTAAGTGGATTTGGGCAGAGCAGAGATTGACATCTGATTTCATTTCAGCAATTCAGTTGACAGAGCTTCCACAACTCATTTCAAACACTATATTATGAAATGGATCCTAGTCTACAAGGACTATGTCTACCACACAAAAGAGAGTGGTAGTAACCATTTAAGAAAGGAAGTAAAATCCATGAGTTTGTCTCAGATATGCCATCACTGATATATTACATCTACCTAAACAATTTGTTAAACTTTTCTAAATGTTTTGGTTTTTATTCTTCTTCTTAATGAAAAGCTGTGGATTTTTCATGCTATTCATGAATATAGATCCTAAAAAATGTACTAGTCAGAAAGAAAATATTGGGGAAGAACATCAGGTATTTTTGTTTATCAAAAGAGCTAGCTATTAATCACAAATATTTTTCTTTTTAGTGAAAAACACTGATTTGTCTAAGGTAGAGTTGCTAGTAATTCATCAGATTTAATTATGATTTCATTGGGAAGGCTTCTTTAGATGGGAATAAGACACCACAATCCATAATAAACAATAATCCAGTTATTTGAGGAGTTAGGAACTCATATGCAAATTCTTGTGCCAAATCAGTCAGAACAAGGACTTTTACTTCTATATGTGCACCAAATACATCTACAGTTGTTTAACTCAGAAATATTAAGATTTTCTTTCATCTCTGTTTCTAACTACAATAACTCCACATAAAAGGTAGAGGTAGCTCCTTCTCAAAGGGTAGGCAAAAAGCAGCCCTACTGAAAAAAAAAAAGGCACTAAGGGAAAGCGAGTTTAGGCTGTGATATGTGTGCTACTCTGACTCTTGTTCAATTACAAATACCCCTTTCTACTGATCACTGATGATACTGATGGTTGTAACTGGATTCTATAAGCTTTCAGAAATGTTTTGATGCTGACCTTAGACTAGGCTTACATTTTGTGAAAGAAATGTAAAATTTCAGTCAGCTCAACTTAAAACACTTCAGAGATACTCATTGGAACTACATTCAAACAAAGGTAAACTGTCTCTAGATGTAGCCAGAGTATATGAGATATTTTGCCTCTAGAGCTAAATTCTGAAATATTTCATATTTATATTAATTATGAAAGCCCATATTTTAAAATCTGACTCCTTTGTAACATTCAGAAAATTTTTAAATTTGCATAACTAAAATCAGTGAACATCACTTTAAAGTATAAAAAAATACTGTTTTTTTTTTTGAGATGGCATCAACAAATACCCAGGTATACAGACAGAACAGGTTTTCTTCATTAACAGTTGCATGGATTATCATAGACTAACTGTCATTGCTATGTTATTTGGAAATCTGTTTTTAATCCAGCAGCACCATATTGCTAATTATTGAAACATCTACCAGCGGAATCTTTTCTAACAGCAGAGAAATGCCATGAAATTGATTTTAATTAGGCTTTGGAAAAAAGGAATTATGTAGAATTCAAAATCCATTGTTCAAGTCATATGCCAGCCAAGCTGTGTAAGAGGTTTATACAGCTAACTGGACATTAGGGACCCATGTTTGTGCTCAGAAATATACTAACCATTTAATAGAAAAATGTAAGGGATATGTTCACTTACAGCATCTCTATCTAGGTAGTGATTTAATTATGTTTATAATTGTAACCAAAAACAGACAAAGGCAGAGGCCAAATTCTGTTCTCCAGAGCAAAGTTCAGAAGGGCTGTAGGGATTTTTTTCAGAGATGAAGAACATTTATCTGCATCACATGTTAAATATGCCTGCATCACTGCATGTGAGCATTCTATGAAAATATGGTTGAGATATCCTAAAATCAGGTCCATTCTTGCTGAAAAATAAAAATCAGAAAGCAAGTTGTTGACTGATATATCATGCCAGATCCAGAAACCAAAGCCAGATGCTTGATGTATTTTAATTTTTTTAGTAGCCCATGAGGAAAACAAGCAAATCTCCATAGAAATGCTTTTCTCCAGCTAAATGACATGCATTTTTAGGTACTAAAATGTTGCCATCAAAAGCTGAATAGGCATTTACTTTTCTTGCTGATCTATGGGTATATGAATAACTGACCATAAGGAATACAACATTAAGAATTCTGACATACAGAACCAAGCTTAAAGAATTTTAAGTTTCCAAGTGAAGATTTCAAAAAACTTCTTTTAAAAATACAAGATGGTGCAACTGTTTAAATTAAGAAAATGTTCTGAATTGCAATAGGAGAGCCGACTTAGTAAGATTTTTCTCATTGAAATGTCATTGTTATTTAGAAGAATACTGAAACACTTATTAAATTTATTGCACTTAGGTTTAAACACTTATTTTCACTTCTGATGGTTCAGAAACTCTGATCCCAGTATTTTTTCTGCATATTTCGCTACAAGGTCTTTCTGGAACCATGTGGAAGATTTGCTTTGGATAACAAGAGCTGCCTGTCTGAGTTGAAGATTTATTGTGTTTATTAACCATAGTTCATGATAAACAAATGTCAAAGTCAATTATGTAGGAATTTTGTCTTGCGACCCAGTGAAAAAAATTTTAGACTGCTTCAAAAGAAAATGAATGGGGAAAAAAGACAAGGACAGAAGGCAAGTAAAAAATAGAAGGCCCAGATAGAGGTTAAAATCATCACCCGGTACAGTGAAGATCCAAGTATTTAAAGATGGTAATTCCTTCTGATCTGGAAAGTCAATTACATACTGGGACTATTAAAAGCAGTTTTAAATGTCAAGTTTGAACATCCCCAAGGATGGGATTTGCTGAACCTCTCTGTACAACTCTTTCAGAGGTGCTTCGCTTCTCTTACTGAGGGTTTATTTCCCAGTAATATCCAATCTGAATTAGTCTTGCTGCTGCTTCCAATTTCTGTGATTCATCTTTGTATGCATACCTCTCTCCTCTGAGAAGAGTTTTTCTTCCTTTTCTCCATAACTCCCCATAAGGTACAAAAGACTGCAAACAGAAGCCTGTCAGCCTCTCAACTGCAAGCCAAGTTGCCTCGGCTTCTACGTGTGTTTGTGTAAATCAAATATACGTGTGTACATATCATGTACTCCAGTCTCATACTTGTGTTGGGGGTATTCTTCTGGAATCTCCCCAGTTTCTCACCCTCAAGGGAACAGAACCGGACACTGCACTCCAGGTTCAGCCTCATGCAATCCAGGCAGAAGGGAATTACCATTTCTTTTTGTCCCACCAACTGCGTTTTTACCAACAAAACCCTATCAGTGGTTAGTGGTATTGCCTCAAGGGTGTGTGCCTATTTCATGACCAGGTTGCTGTCCATCCCAGCCCACAGACTACTGTTGCATTGCTAGTTAGTCTGCAACATATCCTGTCAGATGGGATTATTGTATTTGAGGAAGGATTTTGTATTCTTCCTCTTTATACAACTGGAAAAGGTTTCAGTAAGGACTTCCTCAATATGCCCATTTTTTTCTTGAAAGTGTCCTATAATATCCTTGGATTAAGACAGTATGGTGGAGTCATTTGGTCTTAGCACCTAAAAAATTCAGAGCAAGTATATCTCTGCTCTTTCTACAACTTTGACACAAACTGTTTTTCTATCGTTTTAATACTTTATTTAGTAAAGCTTTGGAGGGGATGTAACAGAATATCCAATTTTAGAATAACTGATTTTTCTTTATTTTTTTATTGCTTAAGACTGCCTTCTTACAAATGCATTTAATCCAATATTCCAACCAAGGGTAGCCCTTTTAAATATAACACAGACAGGCAGCTGCTGTCTTAAAATGTGAGTTTTAAAACCATCTGCTATCAGTGACATCTGCCCATGTTCCAATTGGTAAATGCTCTTCCTTTTTTCATGAAACTACGCTGCTTTTTCTCACCTATTGCAAAAATATCATACAAGCCTGGCACTATTAGAAGAGTTTCCCATTCATTTCTACTGCAAGCCCACGGGAACCCATGGATAATGTCACTGTTTGGCAGCTGGCTTTGCATATTTACATATATATGGATAGATGGATTTTCTTTTCAGTGTTAATTTGAAAAGGAATTTAGAGGACTGACACACAGAACTTTGGTACTAGCTTAATTTAAATTGTTGAAGCAAAATAAAATAGCAATCTATCAAGTCAGTCCTCTTAGGCAGATTTTTCCTTAGAGCAAAAATGACCATCTTGGTAAGTCAATAAATCAGGTCTCAGTTCAGTCTGTGCAGTCTCTTTGGAAGCAGCCCTGTTACACAGATGAAACTGAGGGCCCTTTGGACATAAAGCTTCTCCTGAAAACAACCAGGGAAATGCTTCACCACTACTGAGCAGTGCTGCAAGATAGGGCAAAATACATTTCTATCACAAGGCTTATATCAGTATGACTTCTGTTTGCAGAAGCATTTTAGTCCAAAAATGTTAGCGTCCAGAAGGACATAAATCACTTTGAAGAGGAAGCAATGTTCTCTAATACTGTGGAACAGAGCATATCCATAATCATTAGGAATGAAGGGAGGCTGGGAAGGAGGAGGAAAAAGCTACAAAAAACCTAGTATCATTATTTTTATTGTGTCAGTAGTCATGGCCCTACATAATTTTACCTTAGGAAATAGATAAAAAATTAAACTGTTCAAATAATGAGTATTTCACACAACAAAGACCATCAAAAATTTTGATGCCAAGATCTCTTCAAGCTGCTTGTGAAAACCCTTAGGAAGGTTATTTACTGGCCTACCTCATATTTTCAAGATTCAGCTTTCCAACTTGCTCTACCTTTCTAAGAACTCTTCAAAAATCGTTCTTCTGTTCATTAATTTTCCAATTAAATTTGAAACCAAATATATTATTTCCAATTCTCCTCAGTCTGCTTTACCTCATATTGCAAATGCTATAGACAGAGTGAGTAGAGTGTGCAAACATTTTTTAAAAAGAAATAGTTTCTGTCTAAATTTAGACCTTTAAAGGAACCTTGAGTATTTTAGACTATATAACAAATTACAGTTTTTATTTTGTTGACTTGGCAAAGGCAAATTATGAACAAGTCAAGAAAAGAAGAATTCATAGCAGGAAAGATGAAAGACCCCTGAGTGGGAGAGGTACTAATGGCCTTTACAGTAATGCAGCAGCAAGAAACTTAATTCCAGAGAGCTTTTCACAATTCTTTTAATATTTCTTTTTCTTTATCATAGCATAATACCTGACTTGACAACAGAAATGTTAACATTTAGGGCTCTATTCTTCAAAACGTCACGCTCTATTAACACTGTTTTTCTCTGGGATTTACCCTGTCAAAGAAGGAATCACCAAGGAGTAAGGTCTATGGTTGTCTTATCACTAAATCCTTCTTCTCAATGATGCACAGATGACTAAGTACTTTTGGTGCCATTTCAAGACAGAAAGTTTAAACAGGTCATTCTAAGGTTAGGGTAGTAGGAATATTTTCTTGCACATGCCAGGTGTTTTATATGCAAAACAAACACAAAACTCTTAGGTATTTAAAAATAAAAAAGTAGGTAAGTCATAAGTGCATGAGGGCAGCTCTTCCTGCTGTCACCTTGTTTAAAGGCATTTGACTACGTGCAATTGCACACGACAAAGTTCCTCACACAGGCACCTTGTTTTACTTGTACCTCTGATGTACACTAACACGGGTGTCATTCTTTATGTTCCTTCCAGGATGTGCAGCTGTGCTTTGCTAGGGCTCTCCCCTCTGCAGTGACGCAATGGTGCCTCACACCCTGGAAAGGAAAGAGATGAGGCTCCTGAGTGGGTCCCAGCTGAGGCCCCAGTGTTGCCTTGTGGGTCCCCATGCAGCTGCCTCGGTGCTTACGCACAGTGACACACCTGGACTGCAAGCACTACGGGGCTCACAGAAACTGGCTGTGGGACCCCACTGCTCAGGAGCATTTGCATATTAACCAAGGGAGCAGTGAGGTTAGGCACCTTATGTGCTGGACTGTGAAAGGACCGAGGGAGGCTGTTTTTGCTGGCAAGTTGGATCTCACCTTTTTTCAGGCTCCGCACCTCCAGCATTTGGACTGGCAACTCAGCATGAGAACTTAATCCGCTACATACATAGTCTGCGAAGGAAAAAAACTCCCAGCAGAAGTCAAATTAGGAGAATTAATGATGAATTGTTTTATAGAGTGCTGAGCAAATACTGGGTTTGCAAAATGAAGTTGGAAGTTTTACCTTTATTGTCGTTTGACTGAATCGTATGGGACCATGTTTGCACAGAGGCTTTTGTGCTTCCTCCAGTAATTATCAGATGCTAGGAAAAATGGGAAACATGGATGTGAACCTGTGGGGGAAACCTATGTGTGAACAGCTACATGCAAATATAACTTCAAGATAGAGACACAAATGTGAATACTATTTACTTAAAAGTTACTCCCTTTCCATTTCAATCCTTTAATTTTCTATCCTTCAAAATATTCTTTCTCCTTAAAATATTTCTTTGGCTAAAATCTAGGATTCAACAGTTACATGTAGATTAGTAGATTAGCAGTTACGTGTAGATTGAAGATTAATTTTTGGACACTTAATTTCCCCTACAAAGTAGTGGCAAAAATCTCTTTCTTACATCACTTTTATACTGGAAAAATGCTGAGCAACAGTCAACTAAAGTGCTTCCTGTTTTGTATAAGTAAGAAGCAAATTGGACCAGCTATTTAGATGCAAAGATACACCTTAAGGAAAATATATTGGAATAAATGGAGAGATTCTTAATAAGGGAAGAGAGGTTGCACTTAATAGAAAGAGCATATAGAGACCCTGACTGTGGCTAATGTGCATAAAAAATTCAGCCTGTCAGATCCTCACTTTTCTAATTCAGTAATCTAAATAATTTATTTGACATTTTAGCTCAAGATGACCTTTCTTGGGAAAAAATTACTGTTTTAAACTTTTAGCAAGTGCAACCACTGCAGAGGAATGCTGTTGAAGTCTGCATTTTCCCAAATGAATAAAGGTTAATCTTGTACAGCTCAAACACATTTTTGACCCTTTTAAACAAGTTCACAAAAGTAGTTTAATTTTTTTAATATAATTTCAATTATATTGCAATATTTGTGTTAAATGAGCTTCCTCCCCTCCTCCTCTTTTTTGTCTGTTGCTCAGAAGCCATTACCCATTTTTTCTGATGGATTTAGGCAAAGGACCTGTTTTGAATGGCTAAAGGTGCCATTCTACCAAATGTTACTTATAAAGAAAGTTCTATAAATCAAGTGAAAATACATGGTAGATTAATAGGTGAGTAGGTTAAAACAGCCACAAGTAAGAGCAAAAAAATGACTGTCCAGAGGTTCACAGTTCCCAGATTGGTCACTTGAATCAAGTAATCAGCCTCAGAGCAATGTCACAAAAAATGACCATGTCTGTCTGTCCCTGGATTCTCTTCCTCTTACTAAACAATCCTATATTTTGCAGAGGGCATTTCAATGGTTCTACTAAAGGACATTTAGTGTAATTTTACTTGGCTATTTCTGATAATTTATCTAACTTTCCGACAGGTCACTAAAAAAATCTTTCAATGTAAGGATTAATATACCCCCAATTGTACATAATAAAGGCTATAATTCTCTCAGGGTGTTCAGGTGACTTTATAGGGGTACATTATTTATTGTCGAAAATGTGAATTTGCTAGAATGGCTGAAATATCACAAAGGTTTCAGAGTCTGTGCAAAATCTGCAGTGCAGCTGTCAGCTATGAGAGGACCTAAGAGTAACCAGCTATCAAAGAAATGGATGACCAGCCCTATTTAAGTCTCTCATGAGATAAAAGTGCAGGGTTTAGTGTTGTGTTCAAATTAGATCTTTTTTCCCCATGTTATTTTCCTCCCTTAATTTGCATCATTCGTGTGGTTTCAGATGATCATATTACTCATATTGGTGTGCAACTGGAGTAATTTCAGTGTAGTCAGTATGAAGCTAGTGAAAGTTTGATGTCAGAGGAGAAGCAGTACACTCATCTCTGCTGTGATATTCTCTCCTCGTGTCTCACTGATGTCAGTTAGTGCTTTCTTTTCTGACATAACAGTGGGGGTTTGATCTGATACGCCCGCACATACCAGTCAAAAACTGCTACAAAAACAGGGAGCTGAATGATCAGTGAGGCTTATGTTCCTAAGGCATTTTGGCAGTTTTAAAATCCAATGTAAATGTATTCAGCCTCTTACAGGCTTTCAGTGTTATTAACTCTTAATTAACAGTACTGGGATTATCTATCTTGCAGAAAGTGTTAGAATTGCAGAGGCAACTTAGTTAGCAGGAGTTTACGATGTCAGGTGTGATACTGCATGGAAGACTCTCTATTACTGCCAGGGACAGTCTGTCACTAGAAGTGGTGGGGCTGTTCTCGTCCCACACACGGATAAACCTTGTGAACCCTTCAACCCTTAGTACCATGCTAAAGCATGGAAATCCAGCCTACATTGCTCTTCCACACATTCCAGTGACAGGAAGCAACAGGCAAAGCCACCCCAACACAGCACAAGGGCGAGTGTATCATAGCCCTGGCTAATTCATGAACAGTTAGAACACTGCAAATGCATCTATAACAGCTGCTCCATTAAACAGGAAAATGGAGACTGGACTTACAGGGGAGCTAGCCCATGAGTGTTTACTTAAGGCATGCCCACTGGCTGCCTCAAGGCATCTAAGTTTACAGAAGGAGAGGTACAGTTACTGGATAGGCAGCATTTAATGCTTGCTTGTGTTTCTCTATCTCACGTGCTTTCAGCAGCTCTCAGCCTTCTCAAGCAGATGACTGACCAGAGAGCATAGCCTCATGCAGTGGAACAGTATGGGGCTATAGTTTGTGCATTTCATGTAGTGTCACATTGCACCATATATGGATGGTTTACACTTTATCAAAACGTAAAATGTCATGGAAAAAGAAGAACAGTAAAATTCACAGCTATTTTGGGCAGTGATCACTCCACTGTTAAACTTCTCAAAGAAAGAAAATCTTCCATTTCAGTTTTATTCAGTGCTATTCAGTCTGAAAACTGATAAAAAGGGACTGATTTGGAGTAAATGAAATTGGTTTAATAGGATTAAATTGAGAATTCTAAATGGAACATGTATTATTAACAGGAGAAAATGTTTTGAGCACTTAACTGGGTAAAGCTAATGAAAGGGAACTGTGAGCAGTAAACTGCATACACTGCCATATGAATTTCAGTCCTGTTTGGCACGATTGAAAAGTGAGTGACTATATGAAAGAGCACTGGTATATTGGTTTTGGGAAAAGGGGAGTCCTGATCTCTTTCCAAAGCTGATCTGAAGTTTATGTCATTGATTACTAGGGGCTAGTCCTGGTTACTTGTTCTGTTAATCTTGTACTAGCTTTGTGTCTTCCTTTCTGCTTGTAAATAATGTATTATTTACTAAACTGATAGGTAGTATTACATTGTATCAGAAGTCTCATTAAGATTTAAAGCGTCCGTAAACAAACAGTAAGTCTCAGACAAGGTTTAAGTTTGAAATTATTTGTTCTTTAATTTTAGAAATGTGTTTTTCACCCATGATTGAAAGTATGAAGCCATTGTAGCTCTCTGTTCCACAAATGCTTTGATAAGAGCAGGACTACTCATTTTTTTCCTCTAAGCTCTGACCGGGTTTTTTGTTATGTAAATTGTTATCCTCTAGTCCATAGGCTGAGATCTTAATGATTTCTGAGGACCTCGAGTCTGGATCTGAATAAGCAAAGATTAAATGCTTGTTTCTCTCATTATCACTTCTCTATAACATCTAGACTTTCCGTGTTGTAAACCCATTGCTGTTTCATACAGTACCAAGGCTCTGGGAATGACTTCATAATAAAATTATAATGAAATTATGTTTAAATCTTCTTCCTTGTTTCCATCCCCATTATGCAAATTACATGTCTTAAAACTGTCTACTTATCACTTATAAGTTTGTCTAGTTCTCACTTGACTTTTCTTGAAAGATGTTTCTAAACATCTTTTTTCCAGTTTGATTTTCTTTACCCTTATTTTTTTCTTATGCATTTGTGATGACCGTGAGTTAAAAAAAATGCCTTTGTGGTGATGTGGCAGATGGCAATGTTTATTCTGAAGTTATTTAATAGATATCACAGTAGTCTTCACAGGAAGAAAAAATACCAAGATATAAAAGGATTGGTCTACAATGCTTTTGGATATTGATGCTCAAGAGCACTTCTTGGAATTCCTGTATCAAATTCATTCAGCTGTTCAACCAAGTTGTATTGAGGAAGATGGTATTATTCAACCAGTTTATTTCCAACACACAATCAAAATACAGAATTCTCAACTGACCAGCTGTTAGTTTCCATGCAGTGTTGGGACTCCTCCCTTAGAGGAGATAAAAATGCAGATAAGGCCATTTGTCAATCGAAAAAACAAGAGCAAAATATTACCACTTGGTACACGAACTCACAAGAAGGAAGCCAGCAAATCTATTCTGTCCCACTGCACAAGAGGGAAGGATATAGTCCTGGTTTGTAACAGGGGCACCATACATTTCTGAACATCCATTAAGACTTCCATTGTCTCTTAGGTGTAGTGCAGAGATATGACCTTACATTTGAGGGCAGCATCGTGCTCAAAGGTCTGGCATGAAGGACAGTTAGAAGCACAATAGATTGTTATCTGCTGTTCCTCAAATCATTTGGTTAAGGTCAAGAAGCTGCTAGTAAACACACAGTATAATTTCCTAAAAGGCATCTCATTCTTTATCCCACTGAATAGCACCGTGACACATAAAGGTCAACCTTAGTGACCATTAAACAAGCAGCTGCTTAAGACTGAAAAGCAAAACTGGTTTCCAGATGCAGCTGGGAAAAGGCTGTAACCAAGAACTCTGAACATTCCTGATGTCTAGGAAACACAGAGGCCTTAATCAGATGCTGAATCCCAATAGTGTGGCTTGAGCTACACATTTTAAGTCTGCATTGTATGTTTCAAACAGCTTACCAGGTTAATATTGCACAGTATTAAAAATGTTGTTCTGTGTTAAAATGATCATAAAAGTGATGGGAGTCTGAAAATTGTATCACATGCAGGCTTGTCATATGACTGTATCTCCTATAATGTAAAAATTCCACAAAAGAATATATTGTTCAATTTCCAGACACTCCGTTGTTTTTTATGAAACTGTAGTAAAACTAATTTGTGTCTCAAATTTGTGTCAAATTGTCACTTATCTCTAAGCGATATTTGTGGAGTACAATAGGGACATTCTTGCATTTTGCTGCTCATTGGTAAAGAGCACTGTCATAACATCTCTACTTGATAAGGTGGGCACTGCTGGTGTAAAATCTGAGTCCTTCCACACAGCTCAAATTTAGGTAGTTATTCTGGCTACCTCATTTAGGTAGCTGGCAACCATAGTTGAAAGAGAAGTGTTAATTAAAAGTACCCGTCTTATAATTTCCACCAGAGTTTAGAGTAAGGACTCCTGTCTTTACCACACAATATCAAGAGACATCCAACAGCCTGTGAAACCAAATGACTAAAATTTGTTGAACTGCTGGGGTCTAAAGATGATCTAAATACGCACTAAAGGTAACTGTGATTAGTTAAAACTTTTGCTTCTCTGATAAACACATGAATCTATATATTGTGTCGCTAAGAAACAGGAATTGTTGAGCATTTTCTGTTTCTTATCTGTGATGGATGATAGTAGTCGGTGTATTTTTTGTTACGATCATCGCAACTTGAGAGTGTGGGGCACGAAACATTAACCTCAAGCCCTGCCTGAAAATTATTTACAAGATACTTATACCTCTACACACTGTGGAAGTATCAAAAATCAATTTTTTATCAGGAGGCTGAGTTGCACTGCTGGGCAAGAAGGAAAACAAAATTAGTCTGGATTTTAACATCTTAAATGGAATTACCTAAAGTGTGAGAGATGGAATGAGCCACAGTCTCTATAAAATAAACAGACAACGTGCAGATAACTAGAGAAAATAGGTTTCTTATACCTACAGCACATTTAATTTCAGTCCATAGTGGTAGCAATGCCAAATTAATATAAACTGATGACTTCCTAGAAAGCTGAGTGAAATAAATCTGGTGACCTCTGTCCAGTTTACATTGCCAAAAAGTGTTCCTTTTTCCCAGAACTCACACCAATTTTAGACACTCATTGGTATCCTTCTTGCAAATCTCCTTGTGTGACAGACTGGAAAGAGCTGAACTGTCTAATAATATGTGAAAGTGCATCCTCCTTTTCTAGCCACCTTAATAGGAGTCTGTCTGTGACAAGTAAAAGGAACTTTCCTCCCCAGGGATATTAATCTGACCCTTTTCCTCAGCTTTCAGAAGCTTTTTCTTACACTAAGTGCATAGCAGTCCCCATGTTCAAACCTAAATGCTCTGCCTGGATACCTTTCATTCTTTCCTGGGCATTATCTTCTCATTATTTCCCTATTATCATTGCTCCTTCTTTTGCATTTAATGCAAGAATGGTGGGACGTGTAGGTTCATATGAAGTTAATCTTAAGGCTGAAGTAAACTTTTGGCCTAAAATTATCTTCCAAGAAGAGAAACACAAGCTCAGATGTCTGTTTGGGCTTTTGTGCAGCTGCAATAAATTATTCACTAATTTACTTGCAATCAGACTTTCTGATCTGCTATTTGATGGGTATCCCAGTAGGTAAAGAAAGCCACAGAGAGTAAGTACTGTATTCAAACTTGTTACAACAGGTCAGGAACCAAAAATGAGAATGATCACATGATTTCTACTAAATTGAAAAATCTAGTACTCCACTGTGCTATACTTTCAAAATTCATTAAAACCACTTAGGATGCAAACATTAAAATACCTGTCACCTACAGCTGATGTCAGCATTCTTTCTTTGAAGATTATTGAGTGGGAAAGGAAATCCAGCAGGGTGAAAATTTGTAGACAGGCTTAGTGATTGTTAAGGAATAAAAAAACCAAAAATACAGACACAGACTTAGGCACACACCCTCCCAATGCCTTCATTTAATTTTTCTTTTTTTGATTTGCTTATTTTAATTCCCCTGTCTTTTCTTATATGGCTACTTGATTTGATTTGAGAGACAGAATTGCCTTCCAAGAAGCCAATATTTTTAAGCAAGAGTTACATCAAACCGAGAACATTTCTGAAAAAGCTTCACTGGGCAACTTGTTCAGGTCCTCTCAAAAACTCACCTATGAGGTAGTGTGTGTTTACACTGCATTTTCTCTGGAAAAAAACCAACAGGACAAGCATATGGCAAAAACAACCAACCAACCAAAGCTTTGACACACATTTGGAGAAGATGGTTTTCACCTGAAGACAATAGAAAGTGGTTTTAAACTGAAGGCATTCAACCTATTCTCTGTTATTCAGAAAGAAAGAGTAATATTTCTGGTCCACCCTGCAAGCTGCTTCTCCTCCACATGGCGCTCCTCCTTCCACACCAAAACCCCCCTCTCCTGCCAGTCACACTTTGCATAAAAACAATTCGTTGTGGTTTGCTGTTTTATTTTATTTTTTCAGACAGAAAATGTACTGTTGTTCTGTACATGTTTTCTTGCTGTCATACTTTGCAGACGATTTTCTTCCTATTTTCGGAGGCCTGAATCTGCCTTTGGTCACACTATTTGCTCCTCTATGGTCACCTCTGAGAAGATTAACCCTTTCATTAAAAAAGCTTGGCCAGGGTCAAACTACCGCCTGGCTCTGGACTCTTACATCCCTTTGATCTCCCAGCTATGGAGAAATTATTAGCAAATTCTAAGCCTTCCCATGTGATTTGTTTTTGTAAATTTGTAGAAATTATTCCTAATCCTATTACGTGGCCGAGGGCAAACCTGCATTAAATATATGAGACTTTTTGTTATGTGGCAGATGGATAATAAAGGAATGCTGAATGCAGCCCATTCCAAGTTATGGGAATCTGGACACTTCATCAGCATTCACTTAATCCTCTGCCATGGCCTACGCCTTTGATGAATGCTCTCATTTATGACCACTGATGCCACTCACTTAATTTCAGAGAAGAAAAATAATACCTAGCTGTTAATGTGAATATTTGAGTTTATAGCTGTACAATGAATAATTGTGACATTATCAAGGGAACATCTTCTTATACATTATTCACTTGTATAGACCACATTAACCAGAGAGAGGAAACTTTCAGTTTTGCATCTTCCATCTTCTTTGGAAGGTAGGCATCATGCAGACAAAAGTCAGTGTCTTCACCCAAATTCTAGCTGACAGTCCGTATCAGCCCTCACTATATTTTGCTCATTGTGGTGCCAATCTCCTATCTCACCAATGACATTTTTTCAAAGAAAGACTGGATTTCCTAGAGACTCTACCCCATGCAACTTCCATGGCTTTTTATTGAATAGGAAAATGTATCCCTCCTTTTTTGCTTTAATACTGTTGCCATGTAGCATGTCTGTAAATTTAAGCTGAAAATTAAGACAGCACACAGGTTTTTTTTGTACTTTATAAAAATGTGTCCCATATTAATAATGTTCTTTCATGCATTTTAAAAAATAAAACTTAAACTCATAAAAACCCTAAAATTCATAAAATAGAATCTTCAGAGTTTCTCATTCTTCAGCTTACAGATTTCACATTCAGAACCACAAATATTAAGGTCTGTAAAATATATTAATTTATTTTGTAGTACTCTGTGTTTTCCTGAGGTAGGTGGGTTTTTTAAGGACATTTATAATACATCTGATCTCTCTTCAGGTTTCCTTATTTCACTGGAGAGAAAAGGTGATTACAATCCTAATGTAAATGTTATTTTTAATTGAAAATGCTTCCATGTTTTAAAGTGTATTTATTTACTTTTTTGAGTGTATAACAGAATTTAAGAGTAGGAGTTTGCTATGTTTTTATCCTCCTTTTCTGCAAGTGTGGTAATTTTAGTTGGTATTTAATGGTGCTAAAATTCTAAAAGTAGAACCCTGCTGTCCCTTTTAGTTTGCATGTATAAAATTCAGAGGTAAATTGAAGTTCTGGTAAATCATCAGTGTGAGAAATGTTTCTAGATATAGTAAACTGTAATAAAAAAAACAGTTAAACATCTTTTCCTGGTGGGAGTTTTCACACACTGTAACTAATTTGCTTGAATCAACTAGAATATTCAACGGGAATAAAAATATGTAGTTTATTTATTTATAGTAAGTTTATTGATCACTACTTTAAAATGTAGTGTAGCAGCCTAACAGGACTGACTGCTCCAAAATGAATATTCATAGGGGTCCCGTGTGGAGTAGCTGCTTCACTTATCCTCTTCCCTACTGTCACCTACTTTAACACACATGCTGCACAAGGCACATGCAGGATTCTGCACACGCGTTTTATTTTGTATGTAGCGAGGTGCCTGTCAGAACACAGAGCACTGCCAATGTGGAGGGTTTTATTTGGAAAAGGGATTGTAATATCTTCTGCAATGTGTCCATATAATTATAAGGATCCAGGATCTATTTTTTAAGGTAGAAAGAAATGCAAACTGTTCTGTGATTGTAAAATGATACAATGATGAAAGATAACAACTTAATTGACTTCAGGGAGAACAAGGCATGGCCTTAATTTAACATCATAATGGGCTGAACTAAATTCTAACCTTCTTGCTTCTCTACACTGATTTCAGGTACTTTTATTTCCCTCTCCTCCCAAGAACCACTAATCTAAACATTTCTGTAAAGACACAATATTTTTTCCGAAATATTCTATTTCCTTTTAGCCCAAGTTTTTGGTAAAAAAATAAAGTAAGGCATAGATTTACACAAGGAGGAAACAAGACTATCAAGCCTATTAACAGTGATGTTAATTAACAGCCTATTAATTCATGTTCTGGTGAAAATGTCTGTAATTCCAGTCAGACATTTTATGTGACAAAAAGAGCCCAAAAATTTAACTCCCCCCTAAAATTATAGTATAAACCATAATAAAAAATTTTTGAAGTACACCTAAATTGAAACACAGAAATGGCAAAAAATACACACAAATAGACTTTAAAGGTGGTGGGTCATTATATATTAATAGTCACTTAGATGTTTTGATTAATTCTTGATATAAGTAATGATCATGCGAGGCAATTCAGATTGGACCAAATTTTGGAATTTTTTCAGAATATATGGGGTCTAAGAACTAAAGTCACCATGTATTTTTTCTCACTGGCATGATATCAGTGGAAACCTGTATCATTTACCTGCGGTGGGGCCAACCTCTCTGGCAATAAATGTCAAAAAATCATCCTTTATTACTATAATAAGAATATAAAAAGCTTCATTATATATGATGCATGATCAGTATCTGGGGATTACTTGCTACAGTAGTTAAGGCTCTACTGAACAGCCAGACAGTGGTCAAACTCCCTGCTTGCTATTTAATACAGATTACTCTAAGATCACACTGTTAAACTTAGAATGTATAAAACATCTTCCATAAACTATACACTGGAGGTGATTATAAAAAAGAGTGGGGGTAATGTAAATATTTTTTGTTGTTATTAGTGCCTATCATTCAGGCTGGCAGCTAGAACATTTTATTTTTCACCAAGTGCAGGGGGGTGTTTACATTCGTTTTTACAAGCTGGCTGATACAGACTGGAAAGCTGTTCATTGAGCTTTTCCTTATGATTTTAATGCTCCTCTTACAGGGTCTCTTTGAAGAATTTTAAGTGAGTCTAAACAAAGCCCTCACTGCATGTAATATTACTGTAAACCGGTGCATTCTTTTCCTATCTGGAATGAGAAGGTAATGAAAGCATGCTGGTGCCGTGGCTCCAGTCTTGCAATCACAGGAGCTCTCCTCAGCATAAACCTAAGTAAGAAGGAAAAGGTACAGAGAAATCTCACTATTCAAGGTACTGCCTGTTTATTACTGGGCACTGAAAGCAAAGTGAAATGGCCTCCTGCCCACCTCTGTGGGTTTCATGATCTCAGAGTAATCCTCCAAACTCAAAGACTGAAACAAATGCTTTTACTGGAAAGTGAGACACACTTGCGGCTTCCTTCTCATGAGTCTGTTTTCCAGTGTGATTGTCTTTGAAGCATACAGCCTTTATCATGAGCAATAAATTATACTTTGCTGTAATGTTGCCTTGCTAAAATATGCTAAGAAAGCTTTGAGCAATATTTACAAATAGTTTAAGTGTCATAACAATACACCCACTACTCAGGCTTCCATCGATTTTACTGTAATAAGAGTTGTAATAAAGGATACCACTTTTAAGTATTATGAAAGTATTCTGTATAAAGAAAGATAATTGGGAGAAAAATCCCTAAAACCTATATCAAAATAATTTTTCAAATTCTACAATCACAGCTGTCAGAAAAAGTAACCACAATCTCTCTTGTCTAAGAGGAATTACCTGGTTCTGTGCTGCTGCTGCTTGTCTTTCTTTCTGTCCTATAGAAGTTGTTCATTTACTCATAAAGATCAAAGCTCAGCTACTGCCACAATTAAACAAAAAATAAAAAAAGAGCAGGTTGCTATAAATAAATTTCAGTTATGCTACTGAAAAGAACAACAGCCTTATTTTCTCTTTCAGGATAAAGTTCCATCCTGCATATCAAGTGTTAAATTCTGCTGCCTGTTTCGTGAGTGTAAAGCTGGTGTAATTCCTCTGCCACAGAAAGAAGCCATTCAAATGAACATCAGTTCAAAAGACAGAAGACCCAGACCTTCCCCCAAGCATTTGAAAGTCATTCCAGTATATTTATTAATGAATACTTCTATTGCATCCAACTTTATGCTTTTAAGACCTTCCTTAGGGGAAGTAAAAAAGGCATTTGAAAACAAGCTAAGTCTCTTTTTTCTTATCCACCTTTATTTTTATTTGCTATTTTTAGTGGAGTGCAGAATATGCTTGCTACACTTGTCAGTAACAAGGGCCTGTTTCAATCTACTGGCATCAATGAGTGATATGGGATGGATTTTGCTTAGTTTTCTTCTAGCAGGTTACTATAGCTGTCGATCCACCCCACTTAGGTCTTGACAGAAACATAATCATGTTATATGGGTATATACAGAATGAGTAGTTAAAGTGTATTAGAAAACATATACGCTGAAGTGGATCATTATTTTCAGTCTATGAAGGCAAGGCACCAGCTGAAGGCTATTTCTCTAGTTGAAGCTTGGTCCTATTTGGTTAACCAGAAGGAAATATGGTGTAATCTAGAG
Organism: Calcarius lapponicus; assembly: GCA_039654755.1. NCBI lineage: Eukaryota > Metazoa > Chordata > Aves > Passeriformes > Fringillidae > Calcarius > Calcarius lapponicus. The sequence continues at coordinate 289,780 of JBBFKN010000057.1, forward strand.
AACTCATGCTCCACCTCCCAAACACATTGTCTGCTTTTCTACCATAATGGATCTATGGATGCAGTGACTTCGTGACCCCTTTCTCTAAAGGCAAAAGCAGCACTCGTGAAAAGAAAAGCCTAACCACTCTGGCCATGCCAGTGTCAAGTTCTCAAGTCTGACACTGCCAAAATGCATGATATTCTAGCTGCATTTTTAGCATAGCAACTGGGGATAGTATTTTAGGTGAAATCTAAGCTAATTTACTCCACAGTCAAAATTCTTCAAAAGATCAATATGTATATTCATATTAATAGCAATGTTTAGATCTGCTGCCCTCCTACCATTACACTGATGTATCTGTGGAGATTATTAATTTTTTGTTTTCTGGAAAAAGCAAGCAAACAAATGTCTTGTTTTACAAATTCGGTATACAGGTAGGTTTACTTGCAGTTAGCATAAATTTCAGAAGGAAATAGCCCCTGCATTTAATAAGCACCAGACAAGAATTGTCCAGTAAATTCCAGGGCAGAGTGTTTGTTCAGATGAGCCACAAAGCAAGCTGTGATGGAAGGGAACTTGTAGGTCCCTGTCTAGTATTAAATTTTCAGTCTTGATGTGATTGTATTATTTTATCTCTGTGAATTTAGCACATTTGATATATGGTTATAGCCCAATAAATGTAACAATAAATAAAACATTTGTATTCAATTTCAGAGGTCTCCTTCCCTCCCTCACACCAGCAGCAATGGGTGTGATCTTATAAGGCTCTGACTGTAAATAATCTGGTTAAATACAAGGTTACTGATGCACTGACAATATAGAGAGTCACGGAGACTGTGGTAAGATTCAAGCCCCCAGATGCGTCTGCTTGCCTCAGTCAAAGCAGATGTATTTGATTCTGAAAAAAGCAATGCATAATCTATTTTTGTTTGTTCAATAAAGGAACTGTATATTTACCATATCTTTAGGGATTACTTTTTATTGTTTTCAGGGAAATAATTTCAATGCTTACAAATTGTTGGATGACATTCCCTTGCACATTTTTAAATATGATATGCAGGGAAAAAATTTCTTGTTCTAATCTTTTTATTTAGGATAGAAAAGCTATGTGTAATCTAGGAGATGAAATATGATATCTTTATTAAAGAGGAACATTCTAGCTCTATTACACTTACAGGTCTGCCAGTATATCCATTAAGGAATCCATTTTTCAGACTTTTAACACTTGTCTATATTCATACTGGAGAGAAACTTGGCACTCAGGTTTATAGCCCGGGAGCAATTTGTGCTGCTATTTACACATGTCTCTTGGCATTCATTAAAAAAAATGTTTTTCTATTAAATGCCTGAAAACCATTTGGTTATTTAAAATGCAAATGGGAACAATATTAAAAAGAGCGCTGCTGACTGCTGTAGGATCCCCATGCTGTAGTCTGGTAATACTTCTGCCATATGAAGTTTATCATATTAAACCATTTTAGAATGAGCTGAAAGTTAGAAGATGTGGCATTTTTTGATGTTAGAGAGCTTATATGCCCATAAAAGAGCTGCATCTCTTTTTCATTTAACTAATACATATTTTAAAATTGTGTATACACTCATTTGCATATCATAACTATCCAAAGATCTTTATAAAGGTAAATCACAGAATTCACAGAATCACTAGGTTGGAAGAGACCTTCAAGATCATCGAGTCCAACCCAGCCCTAACACCTCAACCAAACCATGGCACCAAGTGCCACATCCAGTCTTTTTAAACACATCCAGGGATGGTGACTCCACCACCTCCCCAGGCAGGCCATTCCAGAACTTCATCACTCTTTCATTAAAAACTTATTCCTAATATCCAACCTGTACTTCCCTTGACTTAGCTTGAGACTGTGTCCTCTGGTTCTGTCAGTTGCTGCCTGGAGGAAGAGACCAACCCCACCTGACTACAACCGCCTTTCAGGGAGTTGTAGAGAGTGATAAGGGCACCTCTGAGTCTCCTCTTCTCCAGGCTAACAAATTTTATTAAAAAAGGCAAAACAATAACCTGTGAATTTATATAATACTCTGGTTTATTTCAGTACTGAACATATTAATATCTGACATCATAGCCTAATGCAGTTTATACTAGTTATTTTAGTTTTTTTCTTAATTAATTCTAACTTAAAACATTAAAATTTAAAATTTAAAAAAATAACTACTCTACACAAGTATACCATTTTATCAGGGAAGATGTGGTTGACCCAAAGTAGCACAACCAACCTAAGTCACATCACATCTTCCAGTCTTACTGTCTGAATGTGAATTGACAGGGACTTAATGCAAATACACCTTTGCTTCTTTGTTTATAAATTTTCATTTTAAGTTGCTCTTCAGCTAGAAGTCCAGTTCTTCTGAAATTAAAATAACTATCACCATTTTATTGTCTGGACAGTGCTTTTTGCCTAGAAAGGCTGGACCAGGTGATCCTTAAGACCCCCTTCTAAGCTGGTATTCTATGATTTGTTCCAAAAAAGTCAGAAAAAAAGATCTTTATCCTCACTGGGCATAAGTTAAAAGTTCTGATGACTTTGTACTGTTTTCTATCAACTGAGAGGGATTATCCTGGGCTCACAATAAATACATTTAAAGTTCTTAAATAATTTGAGAAAGGTTGGAAGCACAGCATCTATAAACTATTGATATCAAACTTCATGATAAATAAAATTCTATTCTTACTTCCTCATTTAAATCCTTATTTTTTGCAATAAATAAAATTAAAATGATAAATAGAATTTTAATAACTTTTTATCAGACTGGGTTTCCTAATTTTGTGTAAACTACTCTAGACTGAGCTGGAAGCACTGAAGAAAATATTACAAAGAAATGGAATCCAAAGTCAAGTGATCTTTTTACCTTCAGGTCATTTCAGATTTTAAGGGTTCAGAAAAAGCCCATCAAGCTCCATTTAGACTTCAGGAATAATTCCTTAAAGCATTTCTGTAAACAAAATTATTCATAGCATAATGTTTCTTGTTCAATTTTGTAGTTGCTGTTCCTCAGTTAAGAAAAGTGTATAGGTTTTTTTTTTTCAAGACTGTACTTTTCACTTCTGCAAACCTAATTTTTAGTCTTGGGTTCTGAAAAATCAGAGGCTATTTAGAATACAATAAAGAATAAAAGTGTGATCAATTTTAAGAAGTATTTCTGTGAAGTCTGAACAAAGTGGGAATCAGAATTGCAGTCCCAAGTATTTAAATAAGCTATTACAAAAGGAGTGCTAGGAACCATTATATTCCATGATTTCTTGTGAATAATAGAAATGCTCTCTATCAAGTATTTTTACTTAAATGGAATAAATGTTTGAGACAGGTGGTGTTCATCCATTGTAACCTTTCATGCCACTACTGTTGGTATTGTTATAACTTCATCTATTAAAAACATGCTTTGAAGCTATTAAAAATACTCTAAAACCTACAAAGAAGTGTAGTTTTAACCACCATACATTAGTATCTCCATCTTTTGGTAGAGTGTCATTTATGCTTTAATGACATCAGTGTAGAATTTCAGCATTCTTACACTAAAAATGCCTGTCATATACAAACAACATTATGGCACTTTCTGTATAATATGCCTCTAGTAGTGCTATTATTTAATGGTGTGCTTTTATACTGCTGAAGTTTTAAAGGATAAATGTGCCTACATCATATTCTAATGCTGGGGATAGTAAATAGGATTGCTTGTTGTTAATGAGGTGACCAGACCTTCATTTCTAGTTATGATGGTCCAGTATCACTGAGACAGAAAAAAGAGCCACATTTATGACTTTAGTAAGAGCAGAAGCAATCTCTGCGTGCCAGTTTATCAAACTTCCTGTTAATCTCTGGAGCTGTTTACTGGTGGAACACAGTCATATGCTGTAGAATTTGGCTGAATAGGGCTGGCTTTGCCCAATTTTCTTTTAGGAGCATAGAGCTGCTCACTGTTTGGCCTTAATTCCACTAGGCATTCCCACTCCTCTCACCATATTCCAAGGAACAACCAAATTAAGTAGTTTCTTGGCCTTTTATAGTTAAATTTAGGAAGTCTGTCCTGTATGACCACACTGTGGTCAAATTTGCTGCTTAGACACAGGTGAGAATCTGACTTAAATGGGGATCAACCAAGAAATAAAGAGAGTAAAAGTGTTTGTTTCTAGGCATATGGAGCCATGCATGCCATTGCTGTTTCCATGCAGCAGTACTACATGAAATAACAGTAACTTTGCTTGTAAGGGCTCAGTTTATTTGATTTGGTGAGATCTACTATCCCATATACATCTGCTTCTTGTTCATGCAACACAAACAATGTTTATGAATTCATGAAGAAATATTTCTTAGAGTGTTCTATAGGAATTAAATATCTGCAGTGGCTTTCTGGATGGAAAATAGGCCAGTAGAAAGATTATTTTTGTGTGCTTAATTAGTGAACAAGTCAAAATATATACATTTTCTCTTTGTAGTACTGAGCATTTAATTTACAATATTATTTTCTGATCTAAGATACAGTTTTATGAAAGTGGTTTTTTATACTGCATTACACCAAGCATTTATAATACTGTTTTTTAATTTTTTTAATTATGTCTTCTCTTTCATATTCTGTCCACTCACAGTTTGTATATTTTTTCAAAAAGTGAATTTACTCGCTAAAATAGTGAAGTGAATTTTCAGATAAAACATGAGATACTTTGTCTGGCCACACATAACCTGTATATACTGTCCTCAAAAAGTAAAAACGCTAATAAAATCTTGCCAAGAGAATCCTTACCATTAAAACCTATTATTACATTTAAATACAAAATATGTTTGAAATTAAATTGACTGGGTGTGTGAGGAGCCTTTGGGCTATGGTGAAATTAGAGAAATGAAGGACAGGTGAATGTATCCCATCCCAAGAGAATGTATCCTTTAATAATGACGTCAGTTTCACATCCGCTAAGGTAGCTCGAGTGTGGTAGGTTATTTAACTCCAATGAACCAAGCTTTCAAATCCAGTTAAATATCTCCTTGGTTTTCTTTTGGGAATGACATGGCACAGTCTTGGGAAAATGGAGCCCTTTTAATTCTGCTGGCTTCTCTCTCTGTTCGTATCCATCACATCCAAGTCAGTGTTTGCAACTGCTGCAGGAGTCCTTGTCACAGGGCTGGTTACACAAATACCTGGTCCCAACTGCAGCCCATCTGCATATGACCACAGACTTCCATTCTTAAAAGAAGGTCTTAAAGCTGTTGCTGTAACTTGACATTAAACCTTACTCAGTTTTAATAGGGAGTATTAATTGGGATATATTTTCACAATTCTAGGGTAATTTATTCTCATAAATGAGAGGATGATAGTTCACTAGTTAGCATGCAGAAAAACTCTTTTATTCATTTAGATTAATTAATATAATATGATAAAAGTGCAAGTCTGCCACTATAAGAAATTATTTTATATGCATTTGGAAGATGCTGGTTGTTCAGAGGAAGCAGACGCTTTAGCTGAGAAGCTGGGATTCTGATCCCATGACACTTAAGAATAATTACCAACTACACATGCAACAGAAGCAGTAGCAATTTTGGTACATTTTAACCCCCATTTTACCCGCAAACTTACTGGTCTTTAAGCTGAGGCATGTGCGATAATCAGGTGAATAGAAGCCCTTCAGCTAACATGTGTTGTTCAACACACACCTGTGTGTGTATTTGGAAAAGAAATTCTGTCTTGTTTTGCTGCTGAGGCAACCACAAAATGTCAAGATAATCTTAATTTATCCATTAAAAATGTAGGCCCATATTTAAGAGTCATCAGCAATAAAGGAAAATATACTGAATCATTTCAAGTGCATGCTAATCATTTAATGTAATAAATGGAGCAACTCTAATTATCTCCCGAGGAAATGATTTCACACTAAAACAATGGAAATGAAGAGGTTACATTGGAAGCATTATACACAGCTGAAAATTACTCATCTGAATCTAGTGGATATTTCAAATAAATAGAAGGGATTGCTTATGCCTTTTCAGTAATCATTTGGTGCTATGAGAGAAAGAGAAAACGATGGCAAAGATATTTAGTAATTTGCACTCAGGCAGCGAGTCTTTCACAGGTACTGTTACACAGCTAAGCACTGTTCCTTTTCACTGAGACACTGGTTAACACGAGATCAATGTCATAACTACAGGTTCAGAATGTAGTTGAAGGGTGAACAAGAGAAGTAGCATATTTGTGTATTATATTTGTTGATTAGAGTCTGCATTAGAATTTGCAGATTTGTAAATGATAATATCCATGAGCCTTTCCCTTGGGGTCTCTGTTGCTCTTTATTTTTAAAGAGATAAATAAAAATATTTATGATTTTTATTCCCAAACTAAATCCCATGAAAGCTTATTTTGGAAATTCAGCACATTTTTAAACAACAAAAAAAAAAAAAAAAAAAAAAAGAAAAAACAAGAAAAAGGAAGCTAAAGAAAACTTTTGAATAAGATGTAAGAATATCCCAGGGAGTGGGGTTAAAATTGAGTTTAATGATTCAGTCCATTCCCTCCTAGGGAACTGATTTCACTGCAAGCTAAAATGTTTTGTTAAATTATGTACTTCAGTTGCTTGGGTGTTATGTCTCTCTTGGAGAAGCACATGAAATGAGCACTATCCTCCTAGGCATTTTAAAAACACATCCACATTAAATAGAATATATATACAGTAGTTGAGCATACAGTCTTTTTAAACTAGATAACAAAATGATTTTGACTTGTTTTAAAATCTTTTTTCCTTAAATGGATCTAAAGCTAAGACTAAAAGATAGATAATGTGGACTGAAAATTTTTCCTCTTGCTTTCAGTTTTGTGGAGAATAGCACATTATAGGTACTTCCCTTTGTGCAAGAATCACATCAAATGCCAGGAAAAATACATCTGTTTTGGATACATATTTAACAGCCTGCTTTCCAGAACCATCAATTTGTCTTTATTAATGCATCAAGTGCAGTTTGTTTAAAGCGTTTGTCCATTCCACTGCTGTGCTACTACAGATATTATTACCTTATACTTATTACCAAAATTGGATAAGATAGAAGGGAATACAGCTCCTCTCCACAGTGAGGGATATGACCTAGTTCAAGACAAATTAGTGCACACTGATTCTAGAAGCATAAATAGACAACTGCAAGTTTTTGAAGGTCTGCATTTATTCTGAAGCTGACAAGAGTATTTCACAAGAGACTAGGCAATTGTTTTTTTATCATAAGATTACTGTTCATCATGTACAAGAAAACAATTGTTATCAGGTATGAACTTAATTGGAATCAACTGTAGCAGTCTTTACAGGAATTTACCAAAATATCTGCCATTCAGAGCTGGCTTACCATAATATTCTCTGTGGAATAGTTGACCACAGGATTCTCATTCACAAACAGCCAGGTTAAACAGTTAAATGCTAGCAAATCCTGCATAGCCCTGTGGGAAATTTCACTTTAATCCCGAACTTATAAGAGGACAATCAAAGCCCAAAGCCTGGGTAACAAATCTGATCCTCTGTTGCAATCTGTGTCCTCATGGGAAGGAGAGAGATGCTCCCTGTACAAGCCTGAGATGGATAAATACCTAAATGATGAGATAGATGGGGAATGCAGAAGAAGCGTCTGGCTTCAGCCATTCGCTTCCAATTTCACATTACATTGTGAAAGGCAATTCTTGTGCAGCTTGGGAACAGCCAGTCCTGATTACTATAAGTTGAAGTGTGGCTTAAGGAATGATTAATGACAGTGTCAGGAGAAAACAAAGCACAATGAGAGTTATCTCTAATCCACCTGCTTGCAGATGCTATAGTAAGGGAATGAAAATGGCCCCGGCGAGCCCTGATAATAAAAAAATCAAAATAGAAAGGTGCAAAGCTGTAGATATGTATTAATCTGATATATAAAAACTAGGTCTTAGCTTGAATAAAGCATTAGGCATGAATGGAGCCCCATAGGTGATAGATATTAGAGCATAGTGGACTTCACATTGTCTGTTTTTTTTAAATCAAACAGAACTGTTCCCTTCAGTATTGCCTTTGACATTAATAGGTTGGTATTTGAAAAGTCACAGTTCACTAGATGAGCAGGCTTGTGAGTTCAAGCTCATTAAACAAAACCTCTTTTTGTTGCTTAAAAAAAAGTGACACCATACCACCACCTTGTGGCTTGGGGATGCAGAGGCCCACGGAGGAGAGAGCTGCATTCCCAGCTCCACGCACGCTGCGGGCAGATGAACACAGTTAAAATATCTCCCCTCCTTTCTTATTGAAAGGCAAAAAGCTCGCAAGCTGCTTCAGCAAGCACAAAAGCTCTGAAAGGCGGCCTGGCCGTTTCAAAGGGTTCTTGGCCAGTTTTCCAGATAGATTTGCTCTGATTCAGGACTGGGGCTTTTGCAAAAGGAAGGGTAGTCACTGATCACAGCTATGACTGAATATGCACATTATGGTGGTTTCTTTCAACTTGATTGCAGCTCCTCAGCTTCTCTCCCTTCCTGACCAATCCATCTTCCTAAACTTCCCATCCGCGGGGAAATCGTGCCCGAGCAGCGCGGTGAGCCGGGAGCTGGGCCGGTTCCCAGCCCGGAGCCGCAGACAGCCCCTCGTGCTGCTGCCGCTGCTGCTGCTCACCAGACAGGGCACGTCCCTCCAGATGCGCACCGCTGACAGCTCTCATATCCATCCCGGTGCTCGCAGCTGAGCTACTCACTTGCTCTGCAGGTTTCATCTACTGAAAAGTAGATTTTGCATCATTCTAGGGAGAACGCCACCGTGTCTTTTCGCGAGGCGGAATTGTAAAAATTCTAGGCACACCATAAGGTTTCCTAAAACACTGAAGCTACCCAGGAATCTAAACATTTTTACTCTTGTTCGGGCACATGTTCTCCCTATGTCGCCAAGGATACTTTGAAAATTTTAACCATCATCATGTTAGTCAGGAATATAAACTGAAACAGAATACTTCCTGAGGCCTGTTTCTCTGCCAGATTTAAAGGTATTGCCTCTTGTCAACAGGGAGGGAATTATTTGGCCCCACTGAGTTCAGAAACAAAAGTCTCATTGATTTAACTGAGTCGGGATTTCAATCCCAATGGGTTTTTCCCCCTCCTTTTCCTTAATATGACTAGCAACAAGTTAAATGTTAATTTATATTTCATGGAAGTATTTTAATATTGAAAAATCTAATGAAGATTTAGCACTTGGCTTTTAATAAGGCTGACATAACTGTAGAAAGAAAGAAAGCAAATACATTATTTTAATTGATATTAATTCATAAGTGTTCCTGATTTATATATTAAACAAAAAAGAATGTGTCTTGTCATACACTACAATTTATTGTGTATTCAACCATCATTTACTCAGAATCCTCTCTTTTTTTTTTTCCTCATGTGAAGGGTAGGATGGAAGCTGCCATGTAGAATTGTACAGCTGCTGCATATGCTATAAGCACTGTGATCACATCACCCTATTTTCTGATGACGCGCCTCAAGTCAATTCTATCCATGTGTCTTTGTCTCCACCTGACATCTCCTGCTATCATAATAATCATGCTCTATGGTTTGAAGCTTAAAGCTTTTGTATACTGTATTTTCTTAATAATGCCAGGGAACCAGGCTGTTTCTATTTTATAAAGATACATTGCTATAGGCAGCAAAGGGTCTCGGTTGAAATTTTTTTGATCAAAAATTGACACCAACAAAAATCAGGGGTGTTCAACTAAAGTTTTGATTAGTCCATTTTATAATCTGGGGAGAAAAAATAAATTTGGATATATGTTTGGGTCCTGATCTCCTTTTCAGGTATTTGGGTCTCAAGGTGTTTATCCAAGCTAAGGTTTGGAGTGGAACAAAGCAGAGGTTACGAATGCATTGCAAATGGGCTTACCTGTGGAATAACGCAGATCAGGTCTAATAATTTAGCCAAGAGAAAGTAGTGTTACAACTGCAATGCTTTATAAAATCATGAAGTATCTTTAGTGAAAATTTGAAAAGTAATGTGTCAGTGTCATTAGGCAGACATTTTACCATGAAGATGTGATAGGTTGAAGCTAAATGCAAAAGAATTTAAGGGTTAATTCATGCGCTCAAGACCCAGTATTGAAAAAATGAAGTTACCACTGTCAAATGCTTGTCTGAGATGCTTTTATACCAGTCTCATTCTCTGTTTTCTTCTTCTTTGCAATCAAATGTTTCATTCCCTTCAACCTCATCCTCCCTTCCCATGACATTAGTTTCTCTCTTGATCCTGAGCAGCATTCGGGAACCTGAAAGTTTTCCTTTAAAAGATTGCACTGTGCTTTCAAATGTCTCCTCAGAATCATGCTACCTTTGGATGAAATTCTGGTCTTGATGCATACTCTATTTTAGGTCTGTCTTCCTGCTTTCTTTACAATGTGTGCACCCAGGGATTTGCAGGCAGGATTCTGTTCTGAATGTAGAGTTCCTGAAAAACATTGAATCCTCGCATCACACCCTGTAAAATCTGAAAGCAGCCGCAATCTCAGCAGAGATTTACAGACTATCACAAAATGTATTTTAACAGAAGCTGAGAATCCTGTTACATAGTGTTAAAGGCAAGGGGCGAGAAAAGGTAGAGGATTAGAAGATCAAACTCCTTAAAAGAGGGCTCAGATTGGTTTTGAACACCTGACAGAGATTTAAACTCTCTCTTTCCAAGCTGTTTTTGTGCAAACAGATTCATCTCTGAGTTGCTAGGAATGACGTCTTCTTTTATTCAAAAATCTCCCTAACCAGTTATTTCAAAAGATTTTGAGTGTTCTTTCTGGCCAAAAGTCATTCCACTCTCCAAAGTCAAAAACAAGCCAAAAGCAAGAATGAATAATTTACAAAGGGCAGCTGGTCTGGTTTTTGCAAAATCAAGCTAGTCTTGGCTCCAACCCTCCTTCAGATCCAAAGCTAAGCCCTGCAGGTCATAACTATTTCTACACTGGGTTTGAATATCTGCTTAAATTCCCCACCTTCTACTGTATGTGTACCTTGGGTAAGGCATTCTTTTTCCTCTCATTTCCTACCCTTAAATTAGGTGGTACTATTGATTCAATTATAGTTATTTGTGATAATATGCTTGAAGAGTATGTGAATATTGAGTGTACCCTGCAGAGGAGACTAGAATTAGCACCTGGGGGGAATTTAAAAAAAAGTATGTTAAAATAGAGCTACACTCTCTTCTTATGAAATGAAGTAGCATCCAAAATACTTTCTTGTGTATAATTATGGAGTGTGCATACAGGTTCTGTAGTTTAAGAGTAAGTCATGTGCTCACTGCTGTGACCATCACAGGGAGCATTCTGAGGCAGGACATGATATGGTACCTCACCTTTGGGTAAAAATCCTGGCAGCTGTTGTGAGGTAGTGTCAAGATCCCTATCTAAATTGCATGCTAGGAGTGTTTTTAAAAAGACATAAATACATTTCCTCTTTATCACATAGTGACTTTTAAGCCATCTCCTTTGACATATGCTAACCTGCTGCAAAATAAAGATTCCTTCTCAAAATTAGGCTAGACAATGGAATATCAAGTTCAGTTGTATTTACCTTAATTAACAATAATTCTAGTCATTTATGTGGACACTGCTCCAGCTGTGGCTGCATAAAACAACAATAGTGGAGCCACACAAACATTTGGAAACAGAATCATTCCTCTGTGTTCAGTAGGTGTTGAAACTCAGTATATTTCAATTCTAATTGGAGTGCTGGCTCTTTGTAGTTTGAGGTTGCATGTGTGAGTGCTCTTGACAAAGTATATGCTACTGCAGTACAGCCTTTAGAATTCTTTTGCAAGAATCCCAACACCAACAGCTGGTCCACATGACCATTGACAATAGACTGAATGTCTTGGCTAAATATGTGACTTTCTTTAGCAGTGCATCTACAACATGGACAGCAATTGTCAAGGAAGTGTCAGTATAAGGGCTGGTATATTCCTCAAGAGAATCACCTACACCAGTGTAAACACATTTGTGCTGATAACTTAGTCCATGTTGTAGCCTTTTGTTTGTTCAAGACATTTAAAAGAAGCTACATTTTTAAGAAATGAATTGAGGTGTGCAGTCTGAAAAAGAAAAGAAATAGAGCATAAAATGAGGGTAGCTCAGATGCATTTAGCATCTGCAAACAAAAATCAGCATTCACTCAGATAAATAGATTTCCATGGGATGTTCCTTCTTTCTCTCTTTGTTAATCATGAAGCTTTTTTCTTTTTTTTTTTTTCTTTTTTTATTCTAAAGCTAGTGGTAGATCTGCTCCTGGCAGTATGTTATGTTCAACCATTAGTTTATTTTTTAAGACTAAGAAGAGATATTTCTACATGATAAATTATTTATAAACACAAGAACAAAGGGAGGCTGTCAGGGCTGCTGGTACTTTGAGAAAACAGGAGGGAAAAAAAGACGATGAATTTATGAAGAATACAATTTTATGAAGGAAGGAGGAGGGAGAAAGCAACTACTAATTATTAACATTCATCTGCAGACAAATCCTGAAAGAATAGGATTAGAGGGATACATTTACATCTGTCTGTCACAAAAGGAATTCTCATTAAAGGTTTACTAGACTGTCACAAAACTTCTTCTAATGTTAAACTTGAGGGTCTCATGGGGGAGAGGAATATCTCACTTTTGGCCCATTCAATGAATTGATATTAAAACAAACAAAAAAATTAAAAAGCAAATAAAAACTCCTGCATTTTTACTAAGAGCTCCAGCTGAATCTGCTTAGGTGACACAAAAGTAGATATGCCATGGAAAAAGTTTTGCATGTCAGAACAAGTTTCAGTAGTTTCTATTTACACAGCCATGTGTACTTTGAGACATGATATGACTGCCACAGCAATCACTTTGTGAATAGCATTCATCATCTGGACGCTTCTTTTCATCTATAAAAAGAAGTCTGCAATAGGTTGCTTTGACAATTCAAGATGCTGAGCCAGTTTCTTTGCTTTAAAGAAACAGACATTAAGGTTAAATACATTAAAAGTGCACAAAAATAAACACACTGTGTACGTACAATATGTTGACAATAGCAAACTTCAATCTACTGTAGTTTTTGATCAAAGAACTGAATCTGTGGAAAAGAAATCCTGAATCTAGCTAAAGCTGTCATTTTATTTTTCATAGAAAACTAATTTATATTGAGTACACATCACTGAGGAAAAATCTAGAACACTTTTATATTGCTTGAGCCATTGCGTGTGGCTGTATTAGTAGGGTGTTCAGACAGCTACTCTTAGGATCATCTATATCTTTTACTAGAACAGTATTCTAGTTAATTTGATTGTGGTTTATGAGCTGGTTTAATTAACATATGCAATGGCTTGCAAGAGAGAAAGTTTTCATCTTGAGCATTTTGTTAGAGGTAATCAAAATTAGCAAAGAAAAACATTAAAAATTCCTCTGAATCTGTGCCTTGCCATGAAAGCACGAAACTCTTCAGTGTATCAAACCAAAGCCAGGTTAAGCCTTTGAGAGACAGCCATTCCAGTTAGTAAGTGTTTCTTTTAGATTTTGGGTCAGATTCAAAGCAGACTCAGAACTCTAAACCCTGATTTTCTACACATTTATTTTCCTAAGCACCGAGTGGAGAATATTCCCCAACATGCATTTTCAAACCTGATTGGTGGTTATTAGTGCCGACTTTTAGGAGAAACAATTGAGACAGGATAAAAAGGTCTGATTTTCAGAGGCTAGTTCCAAAGGTCTGCTGAAGTTTCAGCTCTCTAGGTCCCTCAGCTTGGGTGCCCAAAACAGATGCATCCAAATGTAGGCCCATATGTTTGAGCATGTTGCACCACTATATATGCACTCCCAGGCACTGTTGAAAAGCATACATTCCCTGCAACCCTCCTACGCTCCTCCCTCTGTTCTGCTCCATTTAGGTCTGTGCACACAATCTAGATTTCAGGTAACCCAAATGAAAAAGTTCTTTTTATTCCTGTAGCTGAAAAATTAGTCAAGTCTGGAGCCCACAGGGTGGCCCACCTTTCAGCATATGAATCCCCCGAGCATGACAGTGTTGCTTACTTGCAAAGGGTACTGGCACCAAAAGGAAATGCAAAAAACCTTGAAAAACAGGAGTTGTATAAGCAGTAATCATTTTATTGTGAATTTATCTAGAAGAACTAATAACAAGATATTTTACTGTAAAATTATCTATTTCTAAATTTTCCTACACTCAAAGCTTCCTTCACTGACTGTAACAGTATAGTCCACCTGAGCTATAAAAGTAACAAAGCGAAACTATCACTACAACTTTAGGCAATACCTTTATTCATTCTTGAATAACTTTTCAAAAATAAACTGAAAAACATACAGTGGTGTCCAGCAGACAAGCTACAGAAAAAAAACAAAACAAACAGTAAAAATGCCCAAGAAGTATGAAATTAAAAATGTCAAAACCAATTGGATTTTATTCTCCTTTTCTAATCACATATCTTCCAGACTGCTCTTCTTTGTATTCTTTTTGGAGTTATTGCTCAATATTTTAGGGCAAATAACTCTGGTTTGGTTCAGTAAATATCTAAGGGGTACAACTATTTTCTTTCTTGAATTCCCTGTCATGCAGTCAATTACCACTAATCACATTCCAAAGAACAGAAAATATGTACAATCATTTAATATGGGATTAAATTTCCCACTTTTACAGTTGGGTATCTCCTTTCCCTTATTTATAAAGCAAGCATTGGAAGGCAATTAAAGAAGTAAATTGTGAGACACTTAAATATCTACGCTAAAGCAACAGTTGAAAATTTACTGTGCACATGTTTTCTAAGATATATACACATTTTTAAATATTAAAGGCTAGTGGAAAATAAAATCCCTGGGGTTTTTTATTTTAATTTTTTTGGCCTTTGAATTAAGTGTTTTTTATTTCTGCATCCAAAATTAACATCTCTGCAAAGGATAACTACATGCAATACCTTTACAGTCTCCTGATAGACCAGAATTGGTGAAAAGCTACTGATAATTGAGGACTTCTGTTAAATGCAAATTCTTCTAGTTAATGTTTACATAATTTTAAAATTGCACTCTTGGTGATATTTGCTATTATATGTGGTTGCAAATACAATTGTTGCAGTTCAACCATTTTTGTTATGACTTAAAGAAGCTTATTATTCAAGAGCTCTTAATTAAAAAAAATAGAAAAGTATGTAGCATAGGCAGATAGGTAAAAAGATAATTGCTGAAGCTCATCAAACACACGACTCTCAGAGGACAATTACTGAATCATATCAAAGTTTGAAATCTGACCCGAGATTTGTGTGGGAGTGCCTGTGCCTAATTCCTCCTCTGAAATGAGCCCTTTGTTATCTCTGTGCAAGATATGCACCTCTAGAACTTCCTTTCTGTTTGCCGGCTCAAACTTGTGGGCACCTCACACAGCCTTTCATGTATAAGCCTGACTCCACAGCAGCACTAAGTGCAATTACATGGGGATCTGCTGCCTCCAGCCAGTCCACTCTTCTCTGCTAAGAAGTCTGCACAGCTGGGATGCTCAGCCAACTCTTCTGTATCCTGGCACCAATTATTTCTGGAGAATTTCATTGCAATTTTCATAAACTGCACGTTTGCTCTTCTTGTTCTATGATTTACATTATTTTTGTGGATATGTGAATATATCCAAATGTTGTTTTTCCTTAAAAGTAGTTGTATAAATTTTGAATGTTATATTTCATTGTATAGCGACAGACTTCATATTTCTGCTTACTATGCTGTAAAGTGGGAGAAGATTTTAAAATATTGTTGGAAAGTAATCCAAATTCCAGCAGATTTCCTGGACTTCGTACTGAGAGCCTTAGGCGCCCTCTTTTGGTATACTGCAGGAATTGCAGGCAGGCTTTTTTAAAAAAATATTTTGGTGAAGCACAAATTTTCACTTATAGGAATCCTGTGTTGTACGTTATACTAATGAAATTTTCGCACAATAAAAAATTGCATTTCATATGAGTTCCTATTGTATGTTTTGCATCAGTATTTATATTTCATGCACAACCATGCTTTGACATTAAATTCTCAAAACATTGGGCTTTGATTTTGATGCTTCAAGAAGTAATTATACTTAAAGGCAGTATACCTGGAATGGATATGCACAGGGAAAGAAGAACTGTAGCTCACAGAATATTTTCTTCTGAACTGAATATTGTAGTTATATCATACTGTCTCTACGGCTTTCAGTGGCATGGAGACTCACATAACACCAGCTAAGTTCTAGTTCCAACATCTACAATGCAGTAAAAGGTCAAATTCATTTCTTTCATATGTTATGTACAGTTACAAATGTAGAGATCGTACAAGTTTAGCTGATATGTCTGTGTTGGGCCATCTTGCTTTTTGTAATATTCTATCCAGGTCACTGTCTAGACTAGTGATACATTAATCTGTGCAAAATTCCTTTGTGCTGGTTCCCTTTAGTTTTAGTTTGGGTCCTTAGTCTGTCAAAACAATTTTCAAAAACAAAAGAATATGTCTTCTCAACTCCTCTTCCTCCATAAGGCTTCCTATTATGATAATTTGAAATAAATTCAGAGTAATTACAAGTAGTTAACTCTAAATTTGTGCTGAGAGTGAATCTCAGACATAATTTAAAATGTAGCTAATTTCAGTTTTAAGTAATGCTTAAGTAATGTTTTCTATCAAGGTCAATAAGAAAATCAGTAGAAATTGTTGATTTAGAGGCCATCAGTAGGGCAATCATCTCTTCTTTAAATTTTACCTTTCAGCTAAAGAAACGCCGCCACTGCAGGAAAGAACAGGTGCACTGAAAGAACATGCTCAACAAAAATAGTAAGAAACATGAGTTTTTGTACTGGGCCTTAGACATTCTTCACAGATAGTCTTATATTCTTCTACAGAAGTCAACCTCTGTTTCTTCAATCACATCAGCAGTGATGCAAAGATAGATGATTCAACCCGAGCAGATGGTCTTATGGAGTAGCAATTTCTGTTCTTATGAGGGATGTTTGAATCAAAATCTTTTTCAAACAGGTATGAACATTCTAGTAGGAAGTGAATATGGCTCACAACATCTGTTTGCAGCCCTTCCTCATAAAAGAAATGGTCTTTGTATCTGCTTATTGCTGTTGGTATTATCTCTAAAAGCATGAGCTGCAATTTAACCTGGAACTAGCTGAACAGGAGTTGAATATGAATGACTATAACTTTGCAGACGTACATCAGTACTAGCTTTATCTGCAGAGTGAGGGCAATAGGGCACATTGTCACATCAATTTTTAATCAGGATTCTCCAATTAAATCAATGGACTGTACTGTTTAAAAGTCAATAATACAGTAAAGCTTGGTACTTGGCTCAAATCGACAGATTTAGAGGATAGCCAAATTCAGAATGACTGTAACATAAATAATGGAAGTTGCTTTCAAGTGCTCTCAATCATGTCGCTCATTCTAAAATGCAAAGTTACAAACTGCACGTCTGACGATGCAGTTAGACTCCATTTGTAAATACATTTCCTATAATGTGGATGTGATGTATTATTCATAATATAATGAAGAACCAGGTAGCATGGACCAAAAAAAGGCAGAGTTTCCTAAGCAGGTAGGAGACAGAAGAGCCATTTCTAATATCATTGTTAGTTAAACAAGAAATATTAGATTAGATTGGATTGGATTAGATTAGATTAGATTAGATTAGATTAGATTAGATTAGATTCTCTATTCTCAACAGAGTTCAGCCCCTGAAAATGATAATAACAGGAATATTTTCCTGCAGACCAACAATATGTTTCAGCCACTAACTGAGAAGACAAAACAAAATGGAAAAAAAAAGTAGTCCCGAGTTTTAGTGTGTCTAACATCAATTGAAAAATTATTAGGTAAACATGTTTTCATTGTTTCTTTCATTTAGTCATTCAGGATTATAATCCCATTTCTCTTTGGGTTATTTTTAAAGGACAACTACCTGGGAAGAAGAGCATGAAGTTTTTCAGAAGAATCTGTATTTATCTGTAAATTGTTGCCCTGAAATGAGGAATAATCTAGAATCGATAGCTTAAAACTAGGTGGACGGGATACATTTCCTTCTATATTCCCATAGTTACCAATTCAGAGACCTGACCCATTTGATCCCACAGATAGAAGCATATTGCAAATTTTCCTGAGTGTCTGCAAAAATGACAAGGGTTGGGGGTAAAATCTGCTGATTTTGTGATGACTAGCTAAACTTGCATTCACTCTTTTGGAAGCAGTGTTAGTTTTATCTATACTAGTTGGTGTTCTCAAAAGACCAAATCATGATTAGTGCAGACTGTTTAGCTGGAGCACCCTTACTTCTTGCCCTTTGCAATTAATTTAGCAGTGCTGGTTATTCCAAAAATTCAAAAGTCTTGATGAGTCACACAAAATTGAGAATTACACTACATTTGGAGGGTTATTTATCCTCTTGTTCAAAGTTTTAAGACTTCATATTCTCAATCTATTTTGGCAACTATGAAGTCTAAAAAATTTTTGTTGGAGTGAATAAAAGCCAAGAATCTCATTTAGGTCACAAGTTCCAGAATCAGACTTTTTGTTAAAACAATAAAATGAAATTTTGATTTTGGTGAAGTCCAGGAGGATTTTGACACTAATATCTCATGGGACCAAGATCACCCATCAGAACTGTGAGGAATTTACAAAACTGGAAAAAATGACTGAAGATAAAAGTTTGGGATTAAAGGCAGGAATTAATTGCTGTACTCTGGTTTCTATGACTCGGTTGTCAGCATTGAAGCATGGGGTTCTTGGGATGCAGTAATGTGTTTCAGTGAATTACTAATAAAGACCAGAATTGTCATCTGGTGTAAATTCTAAAGACAGAAATAGATTTACCTAGAGGTGAGAGTGTCTTTGAGACTGAATATGTATTTTTTATATAGCATTAGCATGGAAAACTAACTTGCCTTGTATTGAAAAATTTGTAGTCAGGCAAGAGAAGGATGTACCAAAATACCTGACTTCAGGGCTCATCCAGGGTGGACTACAGGTTTTACACATCCTAACAAAGGATACTGCAGTTGTCTGAAGCAGGGATTATAAAGAATATGATGACAAAAGGGAGGAGGGACACTTAAGAGGAGACAGAAGGACTCAATACTCTAGATTTGCTCTTTTTATCGCATAATGATAAGACAGCAAGAGAAAATTGTACTTTGTATTTCATGAAGTCAAGAAAGGGAACAGTCCAATAAAAGGTAAGAAGCAAAGTTATGGAAGTGAGATGGCATCAGTAACATTTACATCCCACTGTCTCTCTTGGGTTTGATGGTATCATAATGCAGCAGCATTCCTTTGTGACTTTATCATGGATCAGAGCTTCAGAGATCCCCAGTACTTATTGTCTCAATATTGTCTCAATAGTCCCAGTTTAGATTTCACATACTCAAAAGAAATCAGGCATCCAAAATTTTTCTGATGTCATAGTGCTCCTACACTTTTAACAGCCTATCTTACATACTTTACATTATTTGATACATCCTACATCTTTCTTAGTCCCTGATCTTTCCACATTTGACTTCCAGTCTTTCCTACCCATGGATTTATGAGCCTCCAATTCATCCTGTAGGCCTTCCCCATTCTTCCAACTTTAACTCTCTAATCTATCCTAGCCAAAATTCATCTGCAATGAGATGCAAGGTCCTTCTGTGCAGTCAGAATGTTTTTTGCAGGGGTTCCATAAAGACATGGGGTGTACATATCAGAAGTCCATCTGTAGACAACTATGTTGTAGCTAGGAATAAAAATACAGATGTGTGGTAGTTATAGCTTAGAAATTATGGCTTTGTTACAAACCCTTCTTTTCATAAAGGTTTCATCATTTTAGTACCTTCATATACCCCTATAGTAAATTAGTACAGTGATTTGAACACTCTTGTTCAATAATTACTATTGCTTCAAACCTCAATATCAATTCTTCTTCCCATACCCCACAGCAGTCATTACTCATTCCCATCACAATGATGCCATTTCAGATCAAAACCAGCAGTCATGGACAACCTCCTAGTGGTTTGGGTTTTGATAAGATATGAGAAACCCACGTACTTTGATTTGAATTAAGGGTAGAAGAGTTTTGAACTCTCATACAGTAAATTGGAGATTCCAACCACACAGAAAGCTGTTATAGGTTTCCTTGATATGAGGAAAATTCTTGAAATCTTAAACATTTTAACAGGCTGAGAAAATTGTTTTCCACTCAGTTTTAATTAGATCATAGGCTCAATGAAAATTGTAATAATTTCTGACTTTGAAAAATGTGATGTCTCATTGGCTTGAACAGTTAATCAATGATTGAATTCACTCAATAGAAGTTTACTTAAGAAACCAGAAAACAGATGTTAAGTCTCATTCATTTTGCTATATGGGCTCAGAAAGGTAATTACTACCATGACTTGGAAATCCTGATCTTTGACAAGTGAATTAAGTTCCTGTGAGTATATACTGTGTCTGATGAAAAGTCCAGGAGTTGTGAGTTGCACATTCAGGAGCGAGCTAAGGGAGCATTTCAAGATTTTTGAGATTCCTGCTGGGGTCAAAGCTTGTTCACAGCTCTAGCCAGTTAAATATTTCTTGTGAGGGGAAAAAAAATAAAAGTAAAAACCCTTTTTGCATAGAATCAAAGTGGAGATGTAAAATTAAGAGAAAAACACCCATGGGGTGTTAAGATAAAATTACCAAAGTTATTTACGCTATTTCTGGATCTTTAACTGCCTTTATAATAAACTTCTGATTGCATAGCCAGCAATTTTACTTTCAAAATATGAGATTAGAGTTTACAGTAGGCATTCCTGTGTAAACACAAGAGTATAAAAAAATTTAAAATAATTATTTCTATATATGATATCTTTTCCTCAGCACATCGTTCGACAAATGATTCTAATGCAATGGAAGTCAGAAAAGATCTTCCAGGAAAAGGGAAAAGGAAATTTTGTTAAGAAGGGAATTTCCTTTGTTAAAAATCTGAATTTAACAGAAATGTGACTAATTTGATGTCTTTAAAAAATATATCAATATTTATGAAGGTTGATGCGAAATAAATCTTTTGTCAGTCTAGAAACTGGTCTTTTCTTTATTTGTATATTTAAAAGTTGTTGAAAGGCTATTATTAGTAGGTGGTTTTTTAATATACCAATTAAATTCAGGTCCTGCTTGACAATTCCAATGATGTATGAAACACAATAGCTGCTGCAATTCTTCTCCTTTTCTGAACACTTTTGGAAGAGGCTTGAAAAGAGGGGAAAACTGTATTTTTAGCACTCCCGTGAGTAGATCAATTGAGTAAGAAATTGCTTTTACACAGTGGGTTTTTTAAGCCTAAATGTGATCTAAGCCATAATATTAGTTAAAAGATTTTCATTTATATTGGAAGAAATTAAGAATCTAGGTAATCCCCAGTAACTTCAAATGGCTTCCTGATTAAGCACTAAGTTTTCATTAAGTCAACTACCACTTAATCTTGTTTATAGAGACAGTATTCTGATCCTTTGGAATGTCAAGTAAAAGGACATTGTCCAGAGTCTTAAGTTATTCTGAAATGAGTAGACTCAAAGAATTACATCATGATATTTGGCAAATCCTGTGACTTTCTTAACTCTTTCATTGCTTTGGGATATTTTATTTTCCTCCAGAAAAGT
Organism: Calcarius lapponicus; assembly: GCA_039654755.1. Lineage (NCBI taxonomy): Eukaryota > Metazoa > Chordata > Aves > Passeriformes > Fringillidae > Calcarius > Calcarius lapponicus. The sequence continues at coordinate 311,396 of JBBFKN010000057.1, forward strand.
ACATGTAGCTCACTGATTGAAATACCACTTCATTTATGAATATGGCACAGACAGAATTATAGCACGAGATAAGTGACCTTTGTCAGCCCTCCAAAGAAGAATTTGCTTTTAGAGAGGAAGCTGATGTAGACTTTATCATGTGGTACAACATCTCTACGTGAGGATAGTAAGCCAGGAAAGGCTGTTGTACATCAAATGGTCTGAAACTGCTCTTCAGTTCCTCTCCTGACACTTCATTGTTTTATTTTGTTCCCTTGATGAAGATACAAAAGATAAATGCTTACAATATCTTGCTAAAAGTATTCAGTCCAGCATCTAGGCAAAAAGTTGTCCAAAATGTTAATGTTGACTTGTATCACCATTGCATTGAAATAGTACAGCTAGAGAATGTAAAAGGGAGATGTGGCTTTTGTCACATGTCTGATATCTTATATGTCACTAAAACATAAAAAGCCTTGCAACAGAATGGAATGAGAAATATATAATTCTCTCATGAATCGTATTTTTCCTTATCAGTGCATTGATCTTTACTATATAAAGTAACACAAAAATTTAGGTCATTATCCAGTAATTTCACAGATTTTATCTTAATTTTCTTTAATATCTCTATACTTGAATCACAGGTTTCTGTAAATATTCAGTGTTTTCTATCCATACCGTTTTACTTAGGAGTTAGTGATCAAAGTGATACATAACTGTGGTGTATCACTTTGTGGCTGTGCTCAAACACACCTGGTTGAGACTGTTCCAGTCAGGTCCTGCAAAGACGGTCTTGCAGATTCTTAAGACAAATCTAGTAATTAAGAGTTAATGGTACAGAGGTTGAAAGGAAAGTGTCTGCAAAGTGAATGCTGTTTTTTAAAAAGGAATGACCTTTTACTGCTAGAGAAGCCACTCTGCAGGGATGGTGATTTCTGCAGTGATCTATCTGTGCTGCTTCTCATCATGAAGGCTCAGATTTGGAATGTTAAAGAGTTTCCTGTGGTAATTTTTGTGCTTTGACTGGAATTTGCTGCAAATAAAGTGACTGAAGAAACCTGAAAGAGAGAGAATAAAGATTTCCCACCTAATTCCTTCCAGCCCAGGGAACATTCAATAAATTGAAAAGCCAAGAACCAGGAAACCCTTGTGCTTTATAAAAACTTTTGCTAATGGTCTGATATATTCAAGACCTACCTCTGTGCCATTCAATGCTGAAAGCTTTTGTGTAACTGAGGTAACCTCATTCCCTTTGCCATCACAGTAGATGCACTCTTCCTCCAACCCACATTGATACAATCAATCTTTTCCAAGTGTCAGTAGAAGACTGATAGTGTCTTCATTATTATCTCATATTGCCTGTTGCCTGTCCCTCAGTTCTCTCAATTAAATTACTCATATGAGGATTCCCTTATATGCCAGGATAGTTCCATTAGGTAACTTGTTCTAAGGGGAACAACAGGTGCTCTAGCACAGGAGTGCCCACTTGGCAGACCTAAGGACAGGGATAATCAGGGGAGGGCAATGATGATCAGGTGGAAATGGCCATTTCTTTTTCTAGCAGAGAACATATTACAAGCTTCTCTGTCATTCTTATAAAGTCTAGGCTACACAAGAAGTGTAACTGCTATGAATTTCACAACAAAAATCTGTCTCTTTAACTCAAACACTGGGGGTTTATAACTTAGAGATGCCTAGCTCAGGCACCACATGTGAACCAAACATGAGCGCTGTGACATTTAGCTGCTCTGTCTGTAGCCACTAAACTTCAACCTGACATGAGCAGAAACCAAAACACTGAACCATTCCACTGCTGTCACCCATGGAGTGACTGGCAGAGCATGGACTTGGTTTTCTGCAGGCTTGCTGCTCCTACAGTCCTCCTCAGCATACCTTAGATTTGTAAGTAAAGCAGAAGAGGTTAACAGTATAAACTTGAGGGGTTTGGACTACAATATATAAAAACTGAATAAAGGTCTTTAGGTTATCAGAATAACTGGGGTTGAGGTAACATCATCTGCTTCAGTAATATTATTCAATACTTTCCAAAGCAAAGACTCAAAGAGCCATAGACCTAGTAAACAAGGTATAACAAGGCAGGTCCAAAGACAAAAATTGTCCAGTCAGTAATTGATGGGCCGATAAGCATCTACCAGGTATCACATTAGAAAGAGACAACCTGGATTTTGCAGCTGAGGAGGAGAAAACAAGATAACCATGAGGATTTGGGATATTTCAGAAGGTTTTTGAGACTATGCAAAATTCATTCAAGAAAGGTTAAGGGAAGAGGTCTAGGGAAAAACAAAGGGACATCACACTGCAACAATGGAATAGACCAAAGGGGTACAAAAGGGGACTGCCATGTGAAAATTGTTGCTGCTCTGTTAGTCTGTTCTTTAAAAAGTATTAAATACTTTTGAAATTGTCCCTCTGTCTAGTTGCACATTGTGAGTGTGTGCATGTGTGTGCTGTAAGGGCTAAGTGGCAGTTACTGGTGAAACAGACCTTAGAGTGGATTTGGTGACAACAACTGGAGTCAGAGCAGGGTGTAGGTGCCCCTTGCCTCGGCTGCCAGCAGCCAGAGCCAGAGAGAACCTCAGCACCTTGAAGTGTTCAAGGAATGTTTGGACAGTGGTCTCAGGCACATGATGTGATTCCTGAGGTTCCTGCGCAGGGCCAGAACTTGGACTTGGGTGAGCTTTGTGGGTCCCTTCCAACTCAGGATATACTATGAGTTTATGGTTCTAACTTTTGAGACAGGAACCATCTGTCCCAAGGGCCAGTTACTGCAGGAAAGAGCATGAGTGAGTGGCTTAGCATCTGGCCGGAAGAAATTTCTCTGCAGAAACTGTAATCAAAAATCCTAGTCTTACAGATGGATACTCTCAAGTATATCTATAGATATTCAGAATTTGACATGATTTCCTTGACTTTAAGATCAGAACACAGGACACAAGAAAACTAGAAATTCACAAGAAAAAAAAATTGTAATTTTTAATTGTCACTGCAAGATAGAAAATGGAAATTTTTGAAAGAGTTCATCATTAAAGTGAAGTAATATTTTTGGGTGTTTTGAAGGATGATTTAAAAAGTGCCATTCTTAACTTACTAGATTTTAAAATTACTAGATCTTAAGGCAGAAGAAAAATCATCTACATAAATGTTCTATCTGTAGGGAAAAAATATCTTACTTTCAGGGAGATTAGAGTAATAAATAAAACAATTTAACTACATCTTTTCTGCAATAAATTAAACAAAAGTTTGGAGATAATATTTATGTTTTTTAAAACATAAATATTATTTAAATATTATATATCTATTTAATACTTCTAAATATTGACTCATGAGGTATTAAACTCAGGAGAATACAGCTGTTTATATCATCACAGTGTTCATTTGAATGAGATCACAATATATGTATCTAGAAGGGCATTAATTAGGCAGCATGTAATAGTTTACAAGACCTGCTAATATATGAGACTTCTGGGAGCTTTTTCAGATTGCAGCAATTGATTTTGTCACAGAGCCAAAAAGTGGAGAGGAGTTGTAATTTTTTTTCCTCTTCCCGAATCATACCTGATAAATCTAATGGTGGCCTTTCTTTCCTTACCCCCTGTTCAAATCAAACCTTAATTGCTCTGGCATCAAGGTCGGGCAACTTGGCTAGCTCTGAAAGATATCAGCTGTTTTTCTCATCCTTGCTGAACCTCTTTTAGACAAATTTTGCATTGTTTTTTGTGTCAGTTTTATCGTGGAACATCGTGCTGCCATCTGGAAAGAAAAACACCATGGTACAGGAGCAGCTGGTGAATGAGAATGGCCAAATAAATATTGGCACTCACTCTGCCATTAGGTGAGATAAGAGGATTGAGGCCATGCCAAAAGAGACAGCCCAAACTGCTGCCATTATCCTTCACTGTCCCCTTTCCCCTTATCTCTGTTTCAAAACACAGCTATCATTCATTTTAGAGAAGAGAAACCAAACCTATCAGGTGTTGGACATATCCTCCTGAAGCCTGGAAAACAGAGATATCCATGGTGAAAAGCATCTTGCAAATTGGCTGAATGACTGGATACTGTTATTCCTTTGGAAAAATAACAAGAACATTTCATATTTCTGTAATGATTCCTGTCATAGGAGCTCAAAATGCTTTAGATGTAAATTCGTTCTGTAGGTATTTGAGATTGGGTAAGGACATATTAGCTTTATTTTCAAAGGCAGGGAAGTTGAAACATAAAGAAATAAATACCCAATTTGATAGATATGGGTTAAGTACAGAGTTTGTGTTAATGCTGGGAATAAACTTTGACTTTAAACTGCTTTGCAATTTTACATAGCAACAGTCAATTTTCCTTCCAGAGACTAGAAGACAGAGCAGAGATTTAGGGAGACTATGGACATACCCAGGCTTAATCTCCAGATATGCAAAGCATAACCACAGAATCATAGAATACCACATTGGAAGGAACCTCAAGAATCATCTGGTCCAACCTTTCTTGGTAAAAGAGCTGTCTAGACAGGATGCTTTGTCTAGCCAAATCTTATAATGTTGGAGAATGCACCCCTTCTATCAGGAGATTATTCCAATGGCTTTTTGTTCTCATTGTGAAAAGCTTTTTTCTTGGGTTCCTCAGAATCTCCCCAGGAGTAACTTGTACCAATTATCCTTTGTATTTTCTGTGTGACTCATTTTATGAAAGAGAGTCTCCATCTTCTACGTAGTCACTCTTCTAATACTGGAACACAGTGATGAGGTGTCCCCTAAGGCTTCTTTTCTCAAGGCTGAACAAACCCAGTTCTCTCAGCCATTCCTCACAGGCTTCCCAGTCCTTGAATCATCTTTGTGGCCCTTCTCTGAACCCTCTCCAGTCTGTCCACAGCATTCTTGCATAGTGGGGCCCAAAGTTGCATGCAACATTTCAGATGTGGAGGAGAGTGGGATAGTGGCTGTTTTATCTCTGCTGGTAATGCCCCTAGAGATGCAAGCCAACATCCAGTTGCTTTTCTTTCTGCAGCAGCACACTGTTCCCTTACAGTGAGGTAGCTGCCCACTAGGACCTCCAGGTCCTTTCCCAGAGAGCTGCTCCCTAGCCCACTAGATGCCAGCCTGTGCTAAACTCTTGTATTAAGTTTTCCCGTGTGTCAGAACTTACATTTTTCCTTGTTAAAGTTCTTAAGGTTCTTGCTTGCCCACTCTTTCAGCCTGCCCAGGTCTTCCCACGGAGTGGCTCTGCCAGTCAATTCCCCAGCCACCACACAGGCCACTTGTCCAGAATCAAAACACACCAGGTTCTCTAGAAGGAGGCTGTGGGACACCATACCAAAAGCCTTGGAGAAACCCAAGTAGACAGTGTCCATTGCTTGTACACAAAAGCCAAGCAGGTTACTTTGTTGCAGAACACAGTGAGGTTTGGCAAGCAGGATTTGCCCTTGGTGAACCCATTCTGGTTTTTCCTAATCGCATGCTTAAACTGACTTTTGATAGGACCCAGGAGGATTTGTTCCATAACTTTACCAAGGACTGAAGTAAGACGGATAGGCATATGACTACCTGGATCTTTCTTTAATCTCTGATGTAGTGTTGTATTCTTATTTACTTGCTGGAGGGCTGATTCAGCATTTCAGGATTCCCTTATTTTCAGACTTACATCAAGGTAGTGGGCAGAGGAGCTACATTCAGCTATTCATGACACAAACTTTCTGTAAAGTAGAAAGACTGATCTAAGTCTGATTCTTAACTCTTAGATAATGAGTATCAATAAATTTCTCATTTGAAATCAGAGTATGTTAGCTCAAAATTGCAGCATGGATCAGTTGAAAAATCTATTTACATTTGGTACAGACTGGATACATCCAGACTTGCAGTCATTAAGAGGGCCTAAATTTTCCCATAAGATAATAGTTCTGGGAAGTTTTACTTAAAATGCCTCTTCTTTTTTAATAATTAGCATGATTGGTTGTGAGACAAAAGGCTGGAAATTTGAAAGTGAGAACTTAAGGATGAATTATTCCTTATTATTATGTCTGTCTTGTGTATCCAATAAAAACCTAGTTGTCCATGCAAATTTGACTGCCAATAGTCTTTACTCACTGATGGTTGTTTGGAGGAGAGTTTAGTAATCTCAATACACTTCCCAGTGATAACACCTGCCTTCCTCACAAAATCCCATATGGTGCTAACTGGCATGCCTGTCAGTTCTAGTAAGGCTAACATCATGGTGTTAGCATTGCCTTTCCTTTGCAAAGAACACCGTCTTTGAGGTGAGGTACAATAGTGAAGCCTTCTAGCGCAAGCAAAAAACAAATTACCCCAAAACATTTGCTGTGACATAGCATCTTTCACTTTTATAGAAGTATAAGCAAAGACTAGTCCAATCAAAAATCACGTTTTGCTTTCTTATGTTTTCTATGCAACTGCAAAAGACCAAACAGCCAAAATTCCTGAGCTTTTAGCAGGAGGGAAAGCCACCATCACCTCTGATCACCTCTGATCTCAGCAGTAGCACAAGCCACAAAACTTCTCATAATTTATATGGATGGGAAGCAAAACCAGACAGTTATTCAATGAGGGAAACAAAAGAAGCCTTGCTTCCTTCACCGTCTGTACTTCTCATATGCAACCTGCCCCCTTCTCAGCTCCTTCCACTTCCCATGGAATTTGTTCATCACCTGCCCTACTGAGCTCCTTCTGAGGAATTCTACTGGCCACATCTATTAATGTTTTTCAAAGCTTCCTGTAAGTGTTCATTGTTTAGCTGTCGATACTCTCTCCAATGGGCTGGATTCTGCCTGCCTATCTGTCAGGGATGCACTGGTTTAGGTCTCCTTCCTCTACTGCTGTATTCTGCATGACTTTGTGCATTATGCCTTTACAAATTTGCTGGAAGAAGAAAACCTTCCAGAAGGATGCAATGCATTGTCACATCAGCCCCATTTCTTTGAAAAGCTTTCTTTCAAAAGCTGCACCAAACATCACCAGTTTTGGGGGAAAACACTGCCATGGAGAGCACACACCCAGCCCCATGGGATATTAACATCAGGCAGTGTTTTGAAAGTGACCAACTGTCCTGTTGTACCATCCTTACCCCAAAGGATTTGTCCTACATTTGCTATTATCCCAGCACAGCTTCTGTACACCATGGAAATGCTGATATTGCCAGCTCTTAGCTTTTCCACCAAAAGATTAAAAATAAAAATTAAAAAATTGGACAGTGAAAGATGCAAAATACAATAAAGATGTTATAAGTTAATTTGTTTAAATTTTAAAAAATGCTTTAAATATCTGATTTGACTCTCCTCATGCATCTGCAAATTAACATTACAGGTGTTTTACAATTCTCCAACCAAAACCTTCAAATCCAAACTGAAAAACATGCAAAACCTTTACAAACAAACAAACAATAAAAACAAAAACAAGCTAGCGATTGAGGCAGTGCCATGTTCCAAGAGTAAATTCAGAATTATAGTGGGCTGATTTTTGGTGGGAATTACTCAGATAGTTGCTAGTTACTATAATAGAACATGTTCATTCCCCACAACAGAAATCATTTCAGCAGCATGTTTTCCATGTAGTATGCTCTAGCCCCATTAAACGATATAATTTCAGATCCTAAAAGTAATTTATCAGTTTAGTATTATGCCTAGACTAATTAGCCTTAATAATGTTAATAATAATAAATGTAGTAACTTTGTAGTAAATCTTGTCCTAATATAATCTCATTCAGCCTTTTTTGTATAATATTAACTTCAGTCTCTTCTAGTAAATATTTTGGTTTTAGTCATACAGACAATGCGATGGTAACTAGCAGTGACCAAGAAAGATGATTTCTATTTTGAACCCTTAAAAGCTAGTTTATTTGCGGTTAGTTTTTTCCCTAGGTTTTCTACTACAGCTGGAAATTCTGAAATTTAGCTTTGCAGGAACACTATGTAGCTTACATGACTGAGCAAACCTTTGAAACTTCCATTCCACAATTTACTGTGTTCTCAAGCTTTCCTTTGATTTTAGTGTCTGATTGAACTTAGTAACTCAATGAAAACAGCACCAAAAATGGTTACTCAGTGAAACTCATGTAAAGTTCATGAAAAATGAAAACATGAACACTTCAGAACACAATTGAACATATTTCTGTTGTGATGATGACATTTCACGGTATGGTGTGACAGCAGCAGATCACAGGACAGAGGGGAGGTTATAAGGATACTAAACTCTTGGATAAATATGGCTCTGGGCTTTTAGAGTATATCAGACAAAACACTTGATGAAGACGTTAGCAAGTAGCATTTATCCTGTTCCCAGGCTACAACACCAGTCTTCTACTCAGAATCATAGACCTGATTGGTTTTTGTGCTTGGCCTATGAGGACTGACTAACAGTGAGATACGCTGCAAAAATGTAAACCACAGTTGCAATGGTTGCAAAGTATCATGTGGGGGCCAAAAGAAGGAATTTATGCCTCCTGTGCAAGACATGGCATTGAAAGAGCATCAAAAAATATAAAAGAGAATTTAGAAGGCTTGAAGTGCTGTGGATACTATTTCTCTTTGACACTAATTATTCTAGCAAATCATCATATCTCCATGCTTAGTCTTGACACCTGTAACACAAAAGTGGTTTTAGTAACAACCCTGATAAAATGCTGTGGATCAAAATGCTTTGAGATAAATTTTTTGCCAATGAAAGCAGTATGCAAGACCTGTGTTTTCATCTTGGTTTTCATACAAACAATTCAGTGCATCTTATGATAAAATTGTTCTTACAATCGTTCTCTGGCGAGGCTTGATAAACAATTGGTGGCAATCTGCTTTTCCCACCAATTGTTTATCACAGCTCTAGCAATTAATCCTGTGAACAGGTTTTATTAAGAAAGAACTAAACTTAGTTTTAGGTATTTTAAATCTAAAGATTTTAAATGAGAAACAAAAATAAAGAGCCATTGATGTGTAACAGTCTCTCCCAGGCTATATCTTGTCAACCAGTCATCTGGAAAAAATAAAAAAAATTAAAATTCTTGCTCTAGGTTTTGTCATGGCAGAAGATTCAGAAGCTCCACTATCTCCATACAGTAACTGAAGGCTGCCTTGCTAATAGTGGGATCAGATAAGTCATTCTGGTGCAAAGAAGCCATTTAAAAATTATTATTTAAAGTGAAGACCTGCAAACGAAGCCAGTGTGGAGCCCCTGGAATCTCCTTTGCATTGTTCCTTTATTTTCTGGAGATATCCTCCACAGAGAGGGAAGGAATGGATGCATCAGAGGAAATAAATAATAACGATGGAGTGACAAACTAATTTCTGTAAGTAAAATTACTTATTTTTAAAGAACAATAGTAGTCTGCCCTTCCACAGGGGTTGAACTGAGGTCTTTGCCTCATCTGGTTATTTCATCATGAAGATGACACAACTGCATTTTCTTGGGTTCTGCACGCTTTATGCTATATACTAGACCTATATACTGCCACTGCTTCTGGAGCCATCTTGTATAAGTGTCCAGTTTAGTTTACCCACAGTACCTCAGGTACCATAAGCTGTGCAGCTGCCGCAGCACAGAAATCATTGTGGCCGGCAAAAGTACCAAAACAAACCAGATAGATAAATACACAGAATTTTTCCCTCAGAAGATGTGCAGCCTTCTCAGTATCAAGATAAGCAGCTTGAACTTGTATGTGTTCAAGACAGTGTTTAAATGGCCGTAATAAATCCTGCCAGTAGGAGTTGATGTGTTATATTCTTTCTGTCCACGAGATGTCGATGTACCCTAAGAATTCTAGGGTACATAGCTTTGCGTCTTTATAACATAGAGCCTGCCTGTGCCACAGCCATGACTCTTAGTCTAGCAATTCTCGCGGCAAAGCTAACAACGACAGCAACAATAATAACAACTACGACAGAGATCATTCTGTCCAACAGAAAGAATCCTTGGTAAGGGTACATAACTTCATAATTTCTTATGCCGCACAATCTCCTTCTTGTTCTGGATAGACACCTTAGGAGGGTGGGCAAAATACATCAGGATGTGGTGGTGAGGAGAGCATACATGCCAGAGGGAGAAGCAAAGTCTGTTAACTTAGGCATTGTGCCTATTAGCTTCAACTCCCAAATGGGAGCTTCTCAACATCTGACTTGCTCAGAGTGTGGGTGGAATGAGTCTATATGTATCAACAGCTGCCCGTGTTTACTGATAGAGTACTAAAAAGGATTAGAATTATGTTTATGGAAATTCACACTATTGCCTGTCTTTACTAAAGCTTTAAATTTTCTGTAATTTACATGAGCATATCATTGGAATAACATGAACTCATTGAAGAAAATTAACTAGTTAAGGAATAGAAGCTGTTCCTCCTGGTTATAAAGAAATACTGAGTACTTCAGGTGATAGGCATTTGACATATGCTAGTTTTTAATGTGTTTTACTGCCTTGCACTTTTTAAATATATGCTGCAAACATAGATGAACAAAATATACCTACCTGATACCTGAAGCCACAGATAGAACCTAGATGAGCTGGTGTGGTCCTTACTTGCCCTGTTTTAGAGTTAGTTGGGGTGGCACAAAAGGTGTACTTTAGAATGGATTTTGATGTATGTCAGCAAGACCTAAGAGTGGGGATTGATGTATCTGGGAAGGGAGACGCCAGGGCGGGTACTTCCCTGGCAATCTTCCAGGGAAGAAGCAGCCAGCATTTATGAATGGGTTTCAGTAATGCCACAACTGCTGCCAGTTTGCTAGAAGACAGGTTTTGCCAAATGCCTGTTCATTTTTTCCATAGACCTATAATATTTTCTTTCAAAAGAGTAGGATGGAAAATTATTGACTGTCTTTTTTTTTACAACAGAGAAGCTAAACTTGATTTTTCTTGCATATTTTAGAAAAGTATATAGTTGTTTATGGTAAATTTAAGTAATGCAAATTACAATTCATGCACTGTTGTTTTCTCATATTTTAAGAAGAAGGATTCCTTCTACCTGAATAAATATTTTCTGAAATCAAAAAAATTAAAACAACATAAAATAGTTTCATATCAGTTTTATGTAATCTCTTTAGGTTTTAGGTGTCTAATACATGATGTCTTGATTCTGCTTTCACTGGCAAAAATCTGGCTTAAAATTCATTAATATTTCATTTTCTGCTAACCAACAAAGAAAGATGGGGGGCCTTTTTTAGTCTGAAGTAAATTTAACCAACTGAATGGAGATACCAATAAAAGCTTAAAAATTATCTGTATTTTATTGTATAATTATGTTGCCAATTAAGGAGCAAGAGTTAATATCCTTTCCTACAAACATAAGTAAGAGAACTACAGCTGGACCTGATATGTGGTAAAATGCATCTCCTTTTCCTGATTTCAAAAAATGGCATCTTCTAGAAAGAATTCAGCAAAAGGTATGCTCATGGGACCCCGTGTTCTTAATGCCAGGTTCCCACCTCTGGGACCTGAGACCCCTTCAGGTGTTTGAGTCAAACATTTAACTGCTCTTTAGTTGGTAGCTGCAATTTTAAGGTGTTATAAAGGATGAAAGCCCAATTTTTTTAAAGGATGATAATATTATCTTCCAACACTGCAATGTGTTGTTATTGGCTTTTTTTCCCCCCTCTGTTCCTTTTAGCCATATGTGTAACAGATACAGTGCTGCCTATGAAGTCATACCCAACTGCACCTTCCTGGCACTTTGTGGTTGTGCCAAAGCCAAAAGGGCCTAAAAGTCCAGATGAATTTCTTTTCTTTTGAGGTGAAATGGCAGAAGATCTGTCTAATAAAACATAAGAGAAAATAAGCAGAATTAGAATTAGAAACCATGAAATAAGAATCAAACTGATTTTCTTTTTACTGTTTCATAGCCTTTAAATCAGCAGAACGTTGACCTCTCCTAACTCAGATCCAGCTCTGGCAATCTCTGTACTCTGTCTTATTCTCACCTCTTCCTCCTTCCCACTCTTGGCGACCAGGAATATTTCTGGCAAGTCACCTACTTTTCTTTTTCTTCCTTTTTTGGTTGATGATATTCTTGCTTTTTTTACTTTGATAAGTGATGAAATAAAAATGTGCTGCCCTTCAAAAAACTTTTTGTTCAGTAGGATGTAAGAGCAAATGGGACAGTTAACCTCTCAGAGCTGGGGTTGCAGGCTTTAAGCAAATACAAGCGCTTCTGCATCTTTAATTCTCCCTTCACATTTTGATAATCTTCATAAAGACCACAACTTTTGGAGGATTATTTTCTTCTTTAAGTGAAAGCTGAATGTCTAAATAGCAGTTTTAAAAATAGTCTTTTTTCCTATCTCATAAAATTATTTGGTTCTTTGTGTCTCAGGTATGTTCCTTTCTCACACTTTTGCAAATAAAAAGGGAGGCGAGGTAGTAGTTTATGAGCTTCAAGTGGAAAAATTCTGTGTTCTATGGGGAAGACATCTGAGAAGTCACACAACCACCCAATTAAATCCCTATTTCAAACAAAGTATAGTACACCAAAATGAGAAGCAGAGTAAAAACTAAATTTGTGCATCCACTAGCTTACATATGGCCTCCTCTCAGCAGGAGAGTAATCTTTAAGGAAGTTTTAAAGATGTTGTTTTCACAGGACAGTGAAAGACAAGGATAGCTTCAAACTCTTTTTAGACTGCTCCATAGGGCAGTGGTATGCATGATTTCACTTCCTTCCTGCAATTAATCAGTAAGACATTTCTAATTTAACAAAAAGACCTTCTATATGCAACTTCTGAATTTGTGGCAATGATAATGATTATTCATTTCCACCGGACTGGTAAGACAGATCAATAGAAACCATTTTGACCTGAGGCTTGTGAGATGCAGACTTTCTGTCTGTACTGTGTGAGACCTCAAACAAATCACTTTGATATAGATATCTTCAAAAACACCTAGGCATACCTACTGACTGTAGTATATTTCAGGTGACTGACGACATCTGTGGATGTTGAAATAGCAGTTTTTATGACCAGATTAGGGCATGGGAATGTCTAAACAAATGTAGAGTTCTCTATCCCAAGAATTGTCTGGATTTTCTATGGCAAATGAGGAGAAATGGGCACTGAAGAGTGTGATCCATCTGTTCTTCAAGCAAAATAGTCTATTACTCTCCATTGACTATTAAGAAACTTCAGTCTTCAGTATGTAAAAAAGTACTTCTGAACTTTGATAAAAGGCTGTGGGCAGCAGGTCTGAAAGTGTGACTCCTGGAGCACCTGGATAGTCACCTTAAAAGTACACAGTGTGTCACATAACTGCTTTAATTCTTAGCTTGTAACAGTCAGCAAGCTGTCAGCAGCTGCCTGAAGCTTCATAGTTAGCTCTGAAGACATGAGAAAAGGGTGATTGTCATGTTCATTGACATGCTTGAGACCGTTCTTACAGAAGGTGGAGAAGAATATAGCACTTCTGTATTTCATTAAAGCATTGAGGAGAAATACCCAAAAGATTGTGAGAGGGTTAGCTACTATAGTGTGGCAGGCCATATAAGGGCCAGCTGAGATAGGTAAAGCCTGCTCTTTGGAATTAATGTGGTTTTGTACATCATGATCTTCTCATAGTATTGCCTGCCAAGTGTACTACAAAAGCATTTGAAGTACTGGGGCATTAAAAGTCCCTCTGGAAGCAGCTAAATTGTTGCTGATCAGATATACATCCTGAGAATTAAATATTTTTTATGTTTTATGGATTTATCTTGTTTGTTTTGTTGCATTTTTTCCAACCTCCTCCCCAACATAGTCTTTTTCCACTAAAAATTTTTCAGATTAATAGAAAACTGTTCAGCATGTAAACAGTGATCCAGAACCATTAGTAAACATCTGTTAAATCGGGCAAGAGCCAGGAAAAACTTCAGCTGGATTACAATTGTTCTTGAGAGAGTTTGCAAGGGAGTGAAAAAGCACACAGAGCACAGGAGCCAGCCAGAGTCTGTTCACATTTGGTTTTTTTCTCCTCCCCCACCCCTGGAACATTACTGATAGAAGGAAGCAAAAGGCTGAGGCTCTCATATCCCAAAGGATGTAATGCCCTATGGGTTGGCTAAGAAAACTAACTCGTGTTCTTTCCCTCCCATACTTTGCTGTTTTGTGTAGTGCACAGATATGAAGAGTGCTGTGGAGAACACTCCATAGCAGCTGATGCTTCTGCATGTTTGACAAAGTGCCCCATTAGCATACTTCTTGCTCCAAAGGGGCAGCACTACATTGGCTATCCACTGACCTAGAAACTGCTCTTATCTCTATAGAAGGAAGTATTAACATTTAGAATGTTGAGAATCAAGTTCTGGCAAATCCTTCCTCTGAAATTAAAGACGTTTCTACCTCCAGCTGTCCATCCCATTTCTCTGCCAGGAGTTACCACAGAGTCAGTAGAGGGGAACATGTGTAGCACTTCCTCTGAAAACGCCCAATGTCCTTGGATAAACCATCGTGGAAGACAGATGTCAGCTGGCACCATCTCGATGGAGTAGTTAACATTTAGATGTGTTATTTCTGCTAACTTTGATCCAGGAACAGTAACCTTTGGCTGGGGATAGACAGATAGCAGTAATGTCTTAACTGTAATGCAGCTCAACTATTACAGCTCCAACCGACTTGAAATTTCAGTAACGGAAACTACCATGAAATCTCCATACACTCATGCACAGAGCTTTAAATGGTATTTGCTTTCATAATGGCACAGTGTCTATCCAAGTGTGAAATCTGAATGAAGCTATTGCAATATAAACTGGAAGCGCATAGCTGTTCATTCAGAGGAGCTGGGGCAGAATGCTATCAGTCTGCCTGAATCTGTTCACATGGAGTTGCCATCTGTTATCACAATGCCATGTTGCCCAATTAAAACAATATGACTGGATTACAGTATTTTGAGTAGTATTATTTGCTAGATTGTCTCTGATTCTAAAACATCTATCATTCCATCTGACTGCCTCTGCACCTGCTAATTCAGACAGTGTAAAGAAATTGCAAGCTTCTCATTTATTAACTGCATGGTGGCTGTAAGCTTCTTCTGAGCCTGAAAATGCTTCTGCATTTTAAACTTTTTCTGACTTCGTCCAGTAGTCATTTCTCCATTTTCTGAGGAAGTGTGTTTATTTGGTATGGGAAAAACTACTGCAGAGCTATGTGGCCAGTGGTTACTAAGGATGTAAGTTAATCTGGGTAGATGAAAATCTCATTTTAAAAATTAATTATTTTTACTTTTAAACAAGAGTTTTAGACGTAATGTTCTTCAATTCTTTCCTGGTTTGGACTACTAAACTGATAATAACGAATGTCTTTTCTGAATACTTTAAGTGATTATGGCAGAATTTCTGACTTTACAGAGCTCCACATATATAATCTTTCCTGTAGCATGCAGATGAACCTGCATTTTGGGGTTAGTTAAGCTTCCATTTTTATGTTTTATTCTGTAAAAGACAAGCAATATCAAATGCAAAATGGATACTATTAACTGAAATCACTGTTTTTAGGAATAAAAACAGCTATTGACAGGAGAATTAATATGATGAATAAGAGAGTCAGGGAAGCCTATTAATCTAATACACTGTTATTTTAGATCTCTGAAGCATATTTGTTTTACTTAAATAAAATGTCCAGTTTGACCAAAATTTAAACCAGCACTGGACAAAAAGCCTTTCAAAATGCGCTTTATAACTTTACATTTTTCCTTACAAAACTTTTAATTTAAGTAAATTAGAACACTTAACAAGTTGGATTTCTAAGTTGCTATCTATTCGTGTATGGCACCATGAACAACACAAACTGACTTGAATTCTCACCCGGTTTAAGCACACTTGCTCATTTTAGTGTAGTCTGTGGCTACTGATGGGTCCCTAAGGTACTGCGCTAGTCACTCTTGGGCAAAGCACAGGGATGGATTGCATACCCATGAAACACCCTCTTCTGTGATTCTGAAGGTATATACCATGTCATACATAATGTGTCGATACTCCTGTTGTATTAATCGAGTTAGCGGCATTCACTTTCACAGAAATAAAGTATCACTGAATATCCTGAGTTGGAAGGGGACCCTCAAGGATCATCAAGGTCAGCCTCGCACAGCATCATCCCCAAGAGTCACACCGTCTGTCTGAGAATATTGTCCAAAAAGCTTTTTGAGCTCTGTCAGGTTTGGGGCTGCGACCACTTACCTGGGGAGCCCGTTCCAGTGCCCAAACACCCTCTGGGTGAAGAATGTTTTTCTAATATCCAAACAAAACCTCCCTTGACACAACTTCATATCATTCCCTCAATCCAGTCACTCATCACCACAGCAAAGAGATCAGTGCCTGCCCCTCTGCTTCCCCTCACAGGAAGTTGTAGACTGCAATGAGGTCTCCTCTTCTGTGGGCTGTACAGACCAACTGACCTCAGCTTCTCCTCATACAGCTGCCCCTCAAGGCCTCTCACTATCTTTGTTTCTCTCCTTTGGGTACTATGTAACAGTTTAATATCTTTCTTATACTGTGGTGCCCAAAACTGCCCCCAGCACTGGAGGTGAGGCCACACCAGAGCAGAGCAGAGCAGGGCAATCCCCTCCCTTGCCTGGCTGTGATGCTGTGCCTGATGAACCCCCAGGACAGGTTTGGCCCTCCTGTCTGCCAGGGCACTGCTGACTCATGTTCAACTTTCCATCAGCCAGGACCCCCAGGTTCCTTTCCATGTCAGTGTTTCCCAGCCTCTCATTCTGCAGTCTGTCCATACATCCAGGGTTGCCCATCCCAGGTGCAGAATCCCGCACTTTCCCTCGTATTTCACACCACTGGTGATTGCTGAGTTGCCTAATTTGTCAAGGTCTCTTGGTAGGACCTCCAGGCCTTTGAGGGAGGAACAACTACTCCCAGTTTTGTATTCTCTGTGAATTCGCTTAGTATCACTTCTAGGCCTTCATCCAAGTCATTAATGAAGATGTTGAAGAGCACAAGGCCTAGGGTAGAACCCCACTAGTGACAGATCACCAGTCTATTGTCACCCCCTTCACTATACTAGGCATGTGAGCCAGTTGCTCACTTTGTTTATCTGGCCGTGGTCTGGACATTTTATCCAAAAGAATACACTGAGAGACTGTATCAAAAGCTTTACTTAAATCAAAAAAGATTGCATCAGCTGCATTCCCTTGATCAGCAAGGTGGGTTCCCTTGTCATAAAAGGAAATGATAAGCAGGGCTTTCTTCTCACGAAGCCATGTGGGTGTGACCGATAACTGCTTTCAGGTGTTTTTCAGTAGCTCCCAGAATAACCTTCTTTCTAACCTCTTCAGGCAATGAAGTGAGACTGACAGGTCTGTAATCTCTGGGCTTCTCATTCTTGCCCTTCTTGAAAATTAGGATGTTTGCCAGCTCCCAGTTAGTTGGGACCGCTCTGAAGAACTAGCTGATGTAATTCACCTTTAAAGCAAGGCTGCTTTAAAATCATTGAGAAAGGTGAATTACATCAGCTAGTTCTTTGAGGACTCTTGGATGTATCCCATTAGGCCCCATTGATTTTTAGGGATCTAGTTGGAGCAGCAGATCACACACAATTTCAGGGTTGACTGGGAGTTAATGATTCCTGAAGTCATGACTTTCTGGCTCTCAGAGCCCCTTGGTCCATCATTCATGTTGAAGACAAAGGTAAAGAATGTGTTAAACACCTCTGCTTTGTCCTAGTCCCTGTTTGTGAGGTGACCATCCTCATCCTGTAAAGGGACAGTACTATTTTTACACTGCCTATTGCCATTAAAATACTTGAAAAAGTTATTTTTATTGTTCCCCACAGTTCTGACCAGCTTCAACTTCAGTTGAGCTTTGGCCACGTGAATTTTCTCTCCACAGTGTCAAGCAGTGAATCTACTCTGCATCCTGCTATACTTCTGGTTTTTTTTCTCTATCACATCCAGAGATTCCCAGTGTTACTCATGTGGTTTTATTATTATAGCACTGAGAGAGAAAGGAACCAAAGGTTTGTCATGCTCTATTTCCCTTTTTTTGTCAATCACCACTCCTTTAGAGCTGCCATATATATGGGATACGTGAGTCTCAGATAAGGGCTGAACAAGGAAGAGGGACTGGATAAAGTATTCCTCTGCTTCCAGTGCCTTGTAGCACACACTTTGCTCTGAAATCATCCCCAGACAGTTTTGAGCTCCAGCAAAGTACTAATATGCTCAGATTAGTAAGGCATGAGAAATATCCCCATTCATGGGTTCTTTTCTAAACCCCACTGACCTTTTACTCAAAACATTTAGGATTAAAATACTCAGTGGCAATAAGAACTTTGTATTCTGAAAGGATTCACATGGTGTCACCTACCACCAGTCTATGACAGTATTTAAGCCTTGTTTACCTATGCTTTATTTTTAGGATGCAACCTTTTTGTGGTTTCTTTCCCCTACTATTTTCCCAGTATCCCATCAGCACAGACCTGCAATTTGGTTTTGAGGATTCTAAACTAAAAAATAAGTCATGAGTCTCTGAATGACAAGTCTGGAGTGAAAAGTGTGTCCTGAACTTCATGCCCACTTATAGATGCTTTGGTTAACTTTTGCCTCAAGTTTTTTTATTTTAATTTTATTTTGTATCCTAGCTTACAACTAGACCATTGCATTTTAGTGAAAACCAAAGGCCCACAGGGGCTTTTAAACCTGTGTGGAAAATAATTTAATATTTTGTAATTTCATTTCCCCTTTGCAAAAAACACCCTGTATTTTGCTTTATAAAATCACTTTTAGTTTCAGGAAAGGTTTAACAAAAAGCCAATATCTAGATCCAGAAACAAACACAAAGAACAAAATCAATAATGTGCTTTAATATGCAGTTTTGTTTTAATTTTGGATCATGATTGTGTTTCATTCATCCAAAAGATATCAGGCATGAAAAGTAGGACTGGGAACATTATTTTCATGGCCAACATACCTCTGGCATTCTGGACACATCTTTTAAGCACACTGTCTCTAAGCAAAAATCACCGAGATAAAGCTTTTCATCTGGTATCTCCTCTTTGGTCCTGTTTTATTCACTCGTACTCTTAAATATTTTCTGAGACTCTCAATATTATTAACTTGAAATGGCTTGGTTGATGATGTTGATGATTGCAACATTAATCTTTGAAACATAAAAGTCTTTTCGAAAAGTCCATGATGGGCCATCTAGACAAAACTGCCACCTGACATGTCAGTAAACATGGATTCAGAAGGTGTCAGTCCAGTCCTTTTTGTCAAAATGGTGAGGCTTTGAATATTTCTTAAGGGCATGTACAAGTTTGATTTCAGAACATACTTTCCATAACATATGAATAGCTGCTCAGAGAGCTGCTAATAAGGGTTAATTATTTAAATAGTGAAAAACAGTGCAGCTCTTAATGACTTTCAGTACAGTAATCATAACATAAGTCAAAGTTGAAGGACAGGAAACTTGGTCAGTTTTGGGTTCTGGTCAGACTCTCCTACCCACACATGAGGTAATTTGCCCTGTCACCTACACAAGCTTCCTGGACATCCTGGCATTCTGTGAAACCCATAGTAATTGCCCTCTAACCACTTCTGCTCCACAGAGACCACCTACCTTTTATATGTCACATTTACATTTTTTTAATTCTTATCTCAAATCTGCTTTCTTCCACCTAAGCAAAAATACAATGTACATGGATTTTCCTCAGAAAATTATCTAGAGTACTCAGTCATCTGGTGTCCACTATTTTGCTTCTTCATTAAAAAAATATTCATAGATTAACTGAAAATGCAAAAACACTGAAGAAAACTAGCAGTTGTATCGTGAGGTAAATCTGAACTGCTTCTTATACTTTACCTATTTGACACCAGTTATGGTTTACAGCATTTTAAAGGTCTGTCTTCTCTATTCTCATCAGAATTAAAAAATATTTATTACAGTGCTATACAAGCACCTGAAATGCATTGTCCCCACTAACCCTGAGGAGATATAGTTGCTTATAATCCACATTCTGATATATCAAATGCATTTCTCTTGTAGTAAGTTAAGATAGCGCAAGCTGTAAAGAAATAGATTTGCAATATCATACAGAAATGACAAGGATTTGAAAAGTGATTAGAGACTTCAGTAGCTCACTTTCTATGAATTAGACACTATTTTTAAAACATGTAAATTATGTCACTGACTCATCACTTTACTGTAAACTTACATAATATCTGGCATTTATACAAAACCCATACCTTCTGGATTTAAATGTCACCAGTGAGAATCTCAGTTTCCTGTTGAAAATAAGGAGCTCTGAGCCTGCATGGCTACACAGAAAACTTTTAAACCAAATTGCCATAGAAGCCAAATGACAAAAATCTATTCATTCATCTGCTTTGGAGTGCCTTAATAATTAGGCTAATGTCAAGGAGTCTGTGAATCCCTATCTTGACTTTTTCAGTGAACTGTGACTTTTAAAGGTTCCTCTAGAGAAGGAATATTCCAGTCCCCATGGTGGGCAACAGTGGACTTAATGTTCTCCCTAGTTCCCATGCCCACCAGTGACATGGCAATTAAATATACTCTTTAGGCCTATCAGCAACATCCGAAACATGGTGTCAGCAAATTATTGGAAAAAAACAGAAGTCATAAACCCCTATCTTAAATCCATAGATTAAAATCAAATGCACTGCATATATAGGAAAAAAAAACCGTTTTCTTATTATTTCAATTTTCTTCCAAATTTGTAATTCTCTCCCAAATTATTATGACATTTTCTTTGTGGAAAATCAATGTGGCTGACTAACAAATCTCTTAAAGCCTGTAAGAAAATTGATGCATTGCCGCTGTAAATGGAAAACAGTAACAACAGTTTAAAACGGTTTCAAACTACTCAAGTGCAAAATCTTGAAAGTATACCAACAAAATCATCGTGTCCTTGAGAATTTTAGGGAAAATCAGATATCTTAAGAAAAATAAATTAAAACTGGTTTTGCTTGTTTAAGCAGCTTTAAAGCCTCTGTGAACAATGTTTAGGCTTCTTGTTCTCTGTCCGGCAGTAGCACAACTTTTTTTCCCAGGGCAAGAGCAAGCAGCAGAAAAAAAAAGTTGTTTTGTCTATTTACTATTTTGAAATCTAAGGTTAAGTTCAAGAGCCATATAAGTGTAACACACAATAAGGAACAACAACAAAATCTCTTTTTTCTATAAGAATAGCTTCATGACAGACATGGACTTCTACAGTGGCTCTCTGGCAAGTCAGTTGCAGCTGCCAGCCACTGAGCACAGTGTCAGCAGCACAGGATGATTCATTAGGAGGCTGGAGAAGTGGAGGGAATACACCTAGTGGTGCAGGTCCCTAGTAGGATTTTGGCTGACCCTTGTGAAAGAAGAGCTTTCTAGATGTGTTAATTCCACGTTGGGCAGTTTGGAGTAGGTTTGTGAGGGGGAAGGAGGACGGGAAGCTATAACTGAAACACTGAGACAAACAATTTAACTGTAGTAGTAAACAGGGCACTTACAGTTCCTATCATCATCCTTCCTCAATGTAGGAGGGAAAAGTAATCCTTTTAGGGGTTTATTTGCATCCTTCTGCAGACTGTCCTGAGCTGTCCTCTACACTTCCTTACTGAAACAGCATCACAAGTCCCTCCTAAGCATAACTGCTCTATAACGGAGGAAATTAACCCCCCAAGACTAAACCAGAATCCAGTTTTGGGAGAGATAGAGAACAGAACAGACAAGGAGAGACAGAAACCAAGACTGAAACTACACTTTCATACGTAAGTACAGACTAACCTAACATTAGAGAAAATCATCAATGAGCTAGCTACTTGTCTAATGAGAAAGTTGGCTCATTAATTAAAGCAATATCTTCACCTGTGACAGCACAAAGTCAAAACAGAGCTGTCCAGCTCAGCAGGTAGGGAGAACTGATCAGTATCAGTCTATTTCTGTACAGAATCAGGACAGAAGAGAAGGAAGGATGTGCTAAGTTGCAAAACAGGACTGAAAATGCACTTTTGACCAACAGCACATTCTTCAAAACAGTAACCTCTTCTCCATTTTTAAATTTTATCCACAAATGACCATTGCCACTGTCGTCACTTTCCTCATAATAAATTAACAGCAGTTGGAAGCACAGCTTCAGAAAATTTCTTTGCAGACTCTAAGCACCTGTGAAACTAGGTTGGCCTTGAATTAGTCATGAATACAAAACTCAGCTGCCATTAGAAGAACCTTAAGGAAAATCATTGTGTAAGTTTTCAGCAAGTTTGGTCCTGTTTAGAGAGTTTTATCAAAACCACATGAAACCATGTGACACCCAATGTCTTTCTCAGTGTTTTGCTTGAATATTGAGTTCATTTAAACCCTGAGTTAAAAGGGATCACAAGACTTGGAGTCTGCACAAAGTGACTTTTACTGTAGTGAGCCTTGGAGTCAAAATGGGTGAGTCCCATGCTCAACGAAGTTCAGTAATTATGCTGAGTCAGTTTGCACGTGAACAATCAAAAGCCCCCATGCTATTTCACTGACAGGAACTGAAGACATGTTCGTGTGTATTTTGCTAGGTACAGCCAGAGTTTTGGCACGAGAAACTAGAAAAAAACCTAGAAATACAAGGCATGAACTAGCCCAGCCTAGCTGGAGGCTGCCTGCATCAGCCTGGTGCCCCACCTAAGCTGGCAAACCTTGACCACACACAGCTGGTTTGTACAAAATAAATGTGTCTGCTACCTTCAGGCGTTTCTTCATCTTTTCTTACCACACTTGCTCCTGGCAAAAGGAGATGAGCTTCTGTGTTTTCCTAGGCAGGTTACAAAGACTCGCTTGGCCTAAACAATCTCTGTGAAATGAAAATAATTGTCTTTATCAAATTGCTTTGAGATCTGGGAGTGAGCAGTGTTATATCACTGAAATGCATCATTGATTATTAGATTATAAAATAAATCTGCAGTCCTGCTAATTGAAACACTGTGTATAATTAGTTTTAAAAGTCTGTTTACCCTTCGAATGAATATAGAATTTCTGTAGTATGCCATGTGTTCATAGCTAATAAAATATTTGCTATTTTATGTCTGGATGATGTGTGTAAATTTACATTTACATTGACAAAAAACAATACTGTCATTAACTGCTCAGATTTTACCCTCTTTCCAGATTGTATTAACCTTTGTATGTAAGGTTTGTTGCCTTTCCTTTTCAGTTTAAGTCTCAGAAACTTAGAAATAGAAACAGAAACTTTACAGCAATTGAAGCAGTTGCAGTTTTACTAAAACTCAGCACACAGCCATTTCCAGTGTCAGAAGCTAACTCTGATGAAAGACTTCGAGCGAGGCTTTGGCCCAAGGAGCCCGCCCAGCTGGTACAAGGACACTGTGAGATCACTTCATAGAGCAACGCCACCATTTCACCCAGGACAGCCTGCGGCCAAGAAAGCTCCACATTCCAGAGAGCTGGCCAGGACACACATCCCAGGGAAGGCCCTGCTTCCTGCCCTTCTCCCTGTGGCCATCCAGCTTGGCTGCCCAGGCCGGGGGTGTGGAGGCTGCCCAGCGAGGAGGCCGCCCCTGCCCGCTCAGCCTCATTTGGACAGGCCTGGCTTCGGGCCCTCAGCCCTGGTGGGACCTGCACATGGGCTCAGCAGTGAATTGCAGTACGTCCTTTGACCTCCTTCTGTTATTCTCAGCAGAAAAAACCCACAAACCAATGTTATCACTTTAGACTCCTCCTGCTCGCCCTTGGCTAGCAGCAGAGGTTCCCTCATGGCACCAGTGCATGCATCATCAGTGTGAGTCCACAGCAACGCTGTGAGATGCCATTTCTGGCCCAGATCCGGGGAACGCTCAGGCACACGCTTCCCTTTGAGACTGGCTGCATGCAAGGCCTGGAGTATATGACTGCTGCCCCAGGAACACAGCAAGCAAAGCAGTAAAGGGAAAAATGTACATAAAAGTCAAGGCTCTGCAGTTCCCAGCACCAGGTGACACTTGGGCTCTGTGGCTGCATTTTTCAAAAGCTAAAAAGAATAAATCTTCCCAAACATAAAGGACTCAGCACAGTATGAGCCCCTGGGGGCTCTGAGGCAGCAGTGGGCCTTCATGAGGGGAAATCCAGCCCAGTAAGGGGACTGGCATGGATATCAGTGTGGGTCTAGGGAGAATACATTGAAATTCAGCACATCCCTCTGCTGCCCGGCTGTGTGACGCACTGGGGATATTTGGCAGATCCTCCTGTGTTAGCCCCTTTCTCTTCCTGTTGTGGTCTGAATGAATAGCCATTCTGCTTAATTTAACCTATTTTTTCTTAAGTTCATACTCTGACTATTTACTCTAAAGCTAGATCTGAGTTGTATTTGTATAACTACAGTTTTTTGGTATGTTCAAGCAATGTTGATTCATTTGTGAATTCTTGGCAAGACTTTTATTCATGAAAAACCCCCAGTGTGTTTATAGTTGTGCAACATTAATGTGTTTTTTGCCATCATCATCATAATTTATTTTGCTCTGCCTGGCAATATGAATGTGAAAAGCGATGTTTTGTTGTTATAAATTATATTTGCACCAAGACAAATTATTGCAATAATTTCATTCATATAGATACAGGCGAGTATTAAAGAGGAAAAAAATTGCTAAAAGACTCTCCTAACATAATATAACCTCTTCTATATACAAAATCAGTCTAGTAAACAGTTTAGGCTAGCATATCAGTAGAAATCTGTTGCTGAAACCTGTATTGCATATTTTTCCAGCATGGTAACAGATCAGTTCCCAATTACCCATGCTTTACATTGCAATCCTTTACATAGTATATTCCATAATGAACAGCATAAGTACAATAGCTCAATGCCAGATTCCACTAGCAGGCACCACCTTAAACAGAATTAAAATACCACAAATTAAAAGAAACCTTGGAAGAATTCAACAGTAAATACTATTCCAGTAAGTGCCTCTCTTTTCTGTCGTGTAAATATGTTACTTTTACAGTCTTTTCTTTAATTGAAACACAAGAATGTGACAACATTCTGTGTGACAAATGGCTTCAATATATCACATAAATAGGAAATTCTGTCAGTATTTCTTTGAATTGCGTGCTTTTTTAAAATAGTTTAATATTGTTTTCCTCAATACAGGTGGATCTCAAGCTCCATGTGTTACTTTATTATTATGTAGTATTTACAAACTCTGGTCAGAACACTCTGAATAAAAGAGAATTTTACTAAAATTAATGCGTTTCCCCATCTAAACCTGAACTGGCCTTTCTGTGGGTGAGACACAAACACAAAGTGTGTTTCCATTTACACTAGGTTTTCTGATTGCGATCAAAACAAAAAGTGGAACCTTAGAAGAAATAAGATATTTCAGAGAAATGTCACTATGTCAAGGCACTTTATGAATTAAATTACTCTTGTTAATTTTTTAGATATCAAAGTATTACTATTCTAATTATTGGACCTAAGATGTCAAGATTTCAAGAAAATTTTTTGCCTGCTTTTGAAACCCACTTATATTCAGATACTCAACAGAAGATAAAGATCAATATATTAGATGCTTATTAAATTGGATACTTGGGGGAAAAATTATTTATTTTTTATTTTTGTATAAAAATTAATATATGAAAAATTGGAGGATTGATATTGAAAGAATATATATTACATTTATAATTATCAATGTGGTCTAGTGTAATTTTTATTTTCTTATCATCCAGACAACTTGGAATGCCATCCTCCACATACAAAGAATACACGAAAATACAGCTTTCTTTACTAAAGCTAGCAGTCATTTCTCTGAAAAACATGCTTGTTCTGCACAGTCTTACATCCAATTCATCAGTTCAAAAGCCTTCAAAATCTTTTTTTTTTGCTATGAGGAAAAACTTTTATTGAAGTAGTTATAAAATAAAATTATTATAAATATAATAATCATTTCACCAGATTTTTTGCTGAACAATATTGGACTTCTTGTTGTAGTTGGTGGACAAAATCTCACTCCTATCCCACCAGGAATCTGATGATGTAAAGTAAAAAATACTCTTGTTATGATAAAAAAATATTAATAATTACTAGAATTCTGTCTCCTTCATTAATGCAAAACCTTTTTCCTAAGGAGTGGAGTAATTCCATGAGTTATTGTCACTATGGTCACACTGTTGTCCTATGTAGAGTCATATTTTTCATGGGGTGGGGTGGTGTTCCTTTTATTGAGCAGCCTATTGCCATTTAGTGTCTCTTGAGTTGTTTTTTAAGTAACATTTATATTTTAAAAAAACTAAAACAACCAGCCAAACCCACAAACAAAGAAACAAAAATCCCTGTGCCTCTTTTGGCTCTGATTGTCATTTCCTGCCAATACTACACCAGAGGTTTAGAATGTTTCATGGCGCTCTATGCTTTCTCCAGGGTTATCTGTGCAGGCAACGATAAGGTTTTGTCACTAGATGGAGCTTGAAGCTTCAGTCCTCAAGTGCTCCTTTGCTTCATTTCCTGCCTTCAACAGGGGGTTCCTCAACCTTTCCAATCCCGTAGCTAGGCAACTTCAAAACCATTGGAGGTAAATTTGGTTGTATAATCTGTTGTATGTTATAACCATTCCTCTTAGTAGCACTTTTTTTTTTTTACATATTGAGTCATGTTTGCTGAGACTGAAATTGGTTAGTAATCAAAGGGAAAAGAATAAAGACTTTCCACATGTGGGCCTGCAGTGTAACTTCTGCAGCAAATTGCTCCATGTTTGGCTCTTCTAAAGCTCTACCAGAAAAAACAGACTGATTGCAAAGTACATATGACAGTGCTGCTAACACAATGCTATTTTATGTTATTGTTGGGCTCTGGATGTTAATCACCAAAATCAGTACTCTCATAAGCTGGTAGACTGGTAGATAAAATAGCTGTGCGTCAACACCCAGCAGCCCACAGCTGGGGATTCATCAAATCAATACCAACAGTCCTTATGTCCTAATATATTTCATCTGCAGTAAAGAAATACTTCCCTCATGCTACAAGCTGTGCCAGTTGAGAAAGCTCTTGGAAATATGCAGCCTTATATATGTTAGAATGACATTTACTGTTCTGGTACCACATGGAGTGGAGGAGGAGCTGCCTCATGCTAGGGGAGTGCTCTGGTGTGGGAATAGCTTGACCTCACTAGGGAATCAGGAAATCTCCGCTGATTAGACTCTGAGATTATCTCCATTGGTTAGAACTTGGTGCTAGTAGTGCCAGGGTCACAGGTTTGATCCGGGTATGGGCCATTCACTTAAGAGATGGACTAAATGATCCTCTGGGTCCCTTCCAACTCAGAATATTCTGTGATTACTGCTCTTAATTTTTGCTTCTTAGAGGTAGGCTGATTTTTCTGATATCTTACTATTACTGGAAAGATACCAAAACATTTCAAAAAGAACAAATTATATTTATGGCAGTAAATAAGCTGCAGTGGTAAGATTAGGACTTTAACCCAGAAAGTCCTGGCTGCACACTATTACCAGGGAAGGCTTCTCCAGGCAGGCTCCAGAAGGAACACAGTCAATGCAAAGGGCAGAAGGCTGACTGGCACAGAGCAGAAAGCATCCCATGAACAGGGAGATGGTCAGAAAATATTCTCAGATAAAAGCATGAATGCTTAACTATCTGTGTCAAAGTTGATACTTTAGCCTAACAAATAGATTGAACTATTCAGAAAATCTTGACAATAAGTAGGCGTAGAGATAGAAGTGCGAAAGCAGTGCCAGGAATTAAACATGTTTTATGTAAGCATTTGGGGTCATATTGTTGTACAAGAAAAATATTGCAGCAGTCAAGCTTGTAATTAAAAGGTTTTCGTCTAATAAAAACTGACCTGAAAGGGAAGAGGCTTAAGTTACCAGGCAACAATTTGCAATGGATCAAGGAAAAACTAGATAGTGCCTATCTCTAGGGAGGAAGCTCTGCTGATCTGGCAACAGATAAATTATTCTCAGTGCTCTTTTATAATCTTTGACCCCTCCCTGGGTCCTGTTAACCATTATTTTAATTAAAGTAAGAACCACTTCTTGTAGTCAGAATAAGGTGTATGTTCTCCAGAACTTTTATCTGTTCTTGAAACATCAGTGTTCACATGCTCTTTTCTGTACGTGCATTTTAGAAACTTTAAGAGAAGTTAGTGTAATTGCAGAGCAAAATTTCACCATGACTTATTTCTCTTCTTTACTAGTTAAAATAATGTAAAATTTTGCGTAACAAATGAGGCCTGTACTGTGAGAGTTTGTTCCTTTGGCATATCGTGTGCTTATATGCAGGTTCTCCTTTGACATCAATGGCCCATGGATGACAGTGCTCTCAAGATTATACTTATGACTTGGACTTTCATCTTTGTGTACTCTCTACTCTCAAATGATATCAATGACAGCGCTGACCATAACTGGGCTGATGTTAATTGTGACAAGGACAACGCAAATAGAATCATTAAGCAATAATGTTCTCACATTTTAAAGAATAAATATTCTGGATTTTAGGAAACATTTTTATTGTAAAATTCCAAAGGCATCAGTATATTTGAGTGTCTAAAACTCTTCCACTTTGAAAAATTAGTTTGAAGACTATTAATGTAGTTGGTCCCTTATAGAAGTCAAGAATAGTACATACAGCAAATTTCAGGCACATTAAATTATGTTTAGAGAGGGTAGATTTTCCAAAGGCTAGTTCTACTTATAGACAAAGTCCAAAGCTTTTCAAACATTTCTTTATAACTCCACGGGTTTATCTGCTTCTGCTTCCAGCATTTTTCCCATCTCTCTTTGGAAAGATTAGATTGTCTTTGCATTGACCACAGAAGGAGGTACATATAGGTGCTTAACATTAACTTAATACCTTCTCTTCTTTTATCACTTGACACTTGGCAGCTCAGGTTCTGTTGTTTCTTGAATCTGTTGAAAGAATCTTAATGCTGTTTACTGGTAAGTGTGTGCCTGAATTGCTTGAATATGTAGTACACTCATTTTAATCAGGTATGAATATAGCTGTACTAGAACTGGTCACTAAATTTGGGAACACAATTTTCAGCACTTCACAGTTAAGTATGAAAACATTTATTGTTCAGAAAGTAAATGGAAGTTAATGATTTTTTTCATGCTCCTAATAAAGTTACTTATTAAATAGGCTGAAGAGATATATTAGCAAAGATATGAAGATATCACTTTGAGAGAGACAGAATTTGATAACATAGCAGTGTGTGTGTTTCAGATCCTGCTGGGAGGCTGGTGGAGGCACCTCTTCACTCTAGTCTTGGTACTTAGATTTTGATTGAGTTCTTTTTGAATAAACTTTACACAATTCATAAAAAAACTAAGGTGAGACCTTCATTTCTTTTGTCCTTTGTAGTCTTTTCCCTATTCTGAGATTTTCTACAAACTAACTCTTAGTAGGAGTGGGAAGTTTTTAAGATTAGAAAAGGACTTTCAGAATCTCCAGTCTGAAGCCCTAAAATCTCTGCTTCCTACCCAGACTTCTTCGCATTTCACAGTTACTGCATCTTTGCTAATTTTCCTTTGGAAAGACTGACTACTTTTTTGGGTTAATTGATTGACAAATCTACAAGTTTATCTCTAGTTCTTACATTTCCAGATAGTTTTAATTTTCTCCCTGTTACCTTTACAACTCCTCACATAAAAAATGAGAACAAGAGCAAAACGCAAAATTACCTTTCTCCTTCTTTGGCCTAGCTTCTCACCACAGTCTTTGTACGCTTTCATCTTTTTCTGTCTTGTGAAGAAATATAAGTGTGATACCTGATTGTTTTCCAGTTCCTCCATGCAGCCCACTGCATGCATCCCATCTCCTTCCCATCCTTATTTCTCCCTTTCTCAGTTCCTCATACACAGTATAGCTATATGTATGTTTTCCTTCAAAAAATCTGCTTTATTTCTAGTTGCCTCTACAACTGCTTGCTGTCTTTCATCCCCTATTGCTAAGATCAACAAATATTCATGTAGTGTATCTAAACAATTGAAGCCTTGTACTTTTTCTTCCAGTTCTGTGCTAGATGTTCTCCAGTTTCTTGCCATGTTCTGGTATAAGTGCATGCTTGCTTCACATGATCTCTCCAACAGCCTTTTTAGAATTTCATTTCTTTTCTCACTTTGGACATTGACTAATGGCAGTCTAATGCATAAGCACAAATTAGTTAATTTGTTTCACGGATGCTTTGTACTGATTATCTGCATTTAGTTAACTACAAATTTATTTCATATGCAAACTAAAATTTCTGTATCTGTACAGAGTCAGCTCAAGCTCAACATGATCAGACCAGAGTTTATTAGTCCTTCCCCAAAGCCTTCCTCACTGCATAATGCATCCTGAGCAACATCACATCCTGCCTGTTCAAGCTGTCAGCCTGCATTTTTTTTTGCAATTCTGACCTCTTGTAAGTTTTCATATTAGTTCAGTGCTTAAGTTTTCTTCATTATTTCTGCATAATTAAAATAATTCTGTCCATTTACACAGCAAATGCCTCTCTTCCCATCTTATTTTATTCCTTTTTTGCTTTCAGCCAATTCTTTCCTATGCTGTTTTTTTCAGATGAGCACCTACAGACAATGTTTCTGCAAAATCATTTCCCTAGTACTTGGACATGTCTAAGCTTCTGTACCAACTCAAATAATTTGCATGCAGTTTTCAAGCTCTTTATAAGTTCTCCCTCAATACCTGAGAATATAGAATCTTGCCCTTAAACTGGTCCACAACATTAGCTTCCATTTGACTGAGAACCGTTTATAACATTTTTACACTTTTACCTCATGCTGTTTCTCATACTTGAAAGGAAGTCCCCATGGCCATCAAAATATGGTCATATGTGCTAATATATCATCTTTCAAAACTAGAAAATGTGGGATGTGATTCAGTGGCTGAAACTACCATCTGTCTTACTGAAGAATATTGTCTCCTTGTTGCACTTATGTTATCTCTTTTTCATCTTTTCATTCTAAGCTGGAGAAACTTATTGTTTTGAGTTTGTGTTTGAACAGCATCAAGCACAACTGGATATGATCCTGAACCAGAACTCTTACACACGACACCAATATAAATAAATAGCTGTGGTATTATATTTTTATGTCAGAAAGTAATCTCAAGCCTAATTACTTGTCCTTGTGGGGAGCTATGTGCCATAAATAGACATGTGAAAACTGGAGAGTTTTAAAAAGAAATGGCTTAGGAAATAGATCTTGTCCTGAGAAATCAGAGGACGAAACATTGATTTTGTTTTGTTGTTATATCTGCATTCTGCATGTTGGAAATTGCAAGGCTGCAGAGGAAGTCTAGCTTCCTTTATATTTCCTGTTATGCTGATATCTCAAAGTGCATAGAGAAGCAGACCTGACCAAGCAAAATACAGTGAGACCAACCCTTTCTGGTGATAAACATTACAAGCTTTATCCTTTCCAAGAGAAAAACTAATATTTAGATTGATTTATTGCCCTCTGAAAGTTTCTTTATATATCATGTTATTCATATTACTATGATTATTAAATCACACTGATAAAAGTTAATTTCACACACCAAATTTTGTATTTATATTGGCAAATGCTAATTACACAGATTTCATTCTAAAATGAATGAATGCTGACTAGCTCATACAGACTGACTATCCTATAATCGGTAGAATCAATAATTTTGAAAAAATCACATATTCAATGAGCTACATATGAGTTACAGGTCACCAACTATTCATAAAAATCCACAGTAAAATTTCAAGTGATGAACACTTTCTGAAGTTGCAACTTATCAACAAACTAAGAAAGTCTGAGACCGAATGTGTGCATATCTGCGTATGTTTTTATGGCTTACATAAATCCTTGCTTAACAGGTTGTATTTAGGAGTGATCCAAATAATCTCAACACTACTTTCCAGGTGTATCCAGGCATGTCATCTTCTGTTATAACATGTTAAAGACTCCTAATATAATAGTTCTAAATATGGAAAATGAATATTTGATTCTTTTGTATGTATATAATTATCTGTGATTTTGGGAAGTCTAAATTAGTTTACTCTTTTCTAGAAAGGGACAAAAATAAAAAGTGGTCATATCATTCTCTTGACAATTTTCTTTGTCAGAGCTGCCCAAAATACATTGTGCATTCACCATAATTTACACAGCATATTTATTTTGGAAAAACTTTACACTTGTTAGTCACATCTTGCACCAACAGGACAACCCTTGGCAAAGACATTTCTTACAGGTACTGTGGAACTCTCAAGCATCATGACAGAGAGGCATGGCTTATTATCAATTGCTTTTAATTGCTCCTCCATCTTCTTTATTCACTGTTTTCCCAAGAACTGAGTGCAGGAGTGAATGGAAAAGAAGATTGTAGCTTCCTTTTGTCTGTGACTCAAAAGTGCAGCTAGTGTTTAGCTGTTGAATTTCCATCATATTCCCTGATTTTTTATAAAATATTTTCAAATATTAAATTTTGAAAACATATGAACAGGAGAAATCATGCCCAGAAATTACAAAGCTCCACAATTTTAGGCATAGCAACCTTTAATGATTCCTGGATAGACAACTTGGCAGAAAATAATAGCTGCTTTGGATGTTTCAGAAATAGAATGAGTTTGTAGATCATTACACAATCAGAAAAGCTGAAGCTAGGACAGAGCCTGTGAAAATAAAGGACACATGTATTTATCATTTTTATGTTTTTGTTATGGTGAAAGAAGTAGGTGTAGTCATTTTTCCTGTATGAGAAGACAGTTTAGTTAAAATTTTAGAGGAAACCTTTTAAATCCACCAGAATTAATGTAAAGATTATGTGGGATGCTTCTAACAAGATTTTCAGTAATTTACGTGTGTTCTAGCAGAAAAAAAAAAAAAAGAAGAATTGAACAATTGCTCATCTTGCTCCATATAGAAATCTGGGAAAAAATGTTCACCTTCCTATCACTTGGCATTCAAATTTATAAGATTCTTGAAAGTTTGAATAAAGTTAAATTTTTCTTTTCTGTCAATGAAAGACAAAATGCTTACTCATTAATCAGCATCAGAAATTTTCCCAAGATTGTCTCAAGTGTTTATCAAAATGTAAAGTTTTGACAATGTTAACTAGTTCTCAAATGTTTTATCTCTAGTCAGATAATTTCTAGAAACCATAATATATTCATCAGAAATGTTTTTAAGTTCTCCCATTCAGCCAAGTTTCACTATCACTGGCTAAAAGCACAAGAAGATCGCATGCTCTAGTGTACATATGAGTTATTAACTTGGTTGGTGTTTCAACCAGAGAAGCTTCTGTCTGCTAGACCTTTGCTTTTACCAGGAGATCATATGGCATATGATGCATATACAGTCTATTTAACAAGGAGCTTTCACATTACAGGAATCTCCTCATCTTAAGAACAACTGTAAAAAATAAACAGATATTCTTTAACCTAAATGCTGTCTGAAAAATCATCTAGATTTTTGGTTATCTCAGCAAATGAATTCAAGTCTCTTGTATACATTATGATGCCCTTGCTATGATTTACAAATATCCTAACAAGTTTGGAAAAAGATTAAAAAAGGATTAAAATGATATGTCATAAATATTAGATTAAATAAATAAAAATGAATCTTGTGGTGAAATGAAAAATATGTCCAAATTGTATTAGATTACCTGCATTTGTTTTTGCCATTATATGAATTTATTATAGAAATACGGCGATGATGGGAGACATGTACCATATTCCCCATACAGTGATACTAGACAAGCCTATGACTATAATTTTTACTGCACTAGTCTTGTAATACTTTCATGTTTTTTCCTGCAAATATAGCAGTGGACTAGTCCCTTTTTTCAGTATTACAAGTGCTCTAATCGAAGGGCAAACATAGTAACACAGTATTTAAAGTATGACTGGCACACTTAACCTTCATTCAGTCTATAACCAGTACAGCTGTTACAGGTGGAGGGGAGGGATTAGAATGAGGATCACTAATGTGTGTGTCCTTGACATTAAGTAAGGAAAATGGTTCCCTCTTCAGGAGTGTTGGCCGGCACTAAAGACCTTGGATGAAAATTAATCTTTTCTTAAGCCAAATTGAAAGCTTGTCTTATGCAGGCAATGGAGGATACGAAGACTATTGTAGAATTGTGGAGAATACAAAGACTATTGTGGTGAAATGTGATCCTCTCCAAGTGTCTCTGTATCTGAAGTAGATGCCAAAACAAAAAATAAGTCAGCGCGTAACAGTTTTAGAAGATCAGGTCTGAGCTTATCTGGTCTGACCTGATCTGACCACATCTGACAGCAACTCTTTCCTGTTAAGGTTCATGTTACATAACTTTAAAATTGCATAGAGTGATGGGGAAGGTGGAGAATGTGTCAATAATGGTGGATGATTTGCATTTTCTTTGACATCCATATAATATAACATAACAAGTCCTACATTTGTTTTTAGTGGTATATAGTTTTGATGCTGCCATTAGATGGTCACATCTGAGTTCTTATAATCAAGACATCCTAATGCTTAATTTTTATGCATGTGTTTTCACCCTAATGGTTAAAATGTATAAGAAGTACATTTCTAGCTTAATAGTCCATTTTAATCTAGAAATTATTTCATTTTCTTCATCAGATTAAATAACTGTTTAAATATAATATTGTCTATCAATGTATTTTTTTCACACCACAGCCATCTCTCTAACTCCTAAATTAAATAGATTTACAGATTAAATGTATTATTTTCCGTCATGTCTCTTACAGCTCAGCTAATTTTTAATGGATTTTTCTCTGTACTCTTTCCAATTTGAAGATAAATATCCCACAATATACTGGGCATGGGCAAACAGAGCAATCAGGTGTGGCCCAAAAAGGCTCTATGAGCAAGTAAGAGCTAGGTGTAGAGCATAACAATGAGGCAATGTAAAATTAGTGTACACTTTTGATTCCAGAAATCTCAGCACAAAAGAAGCATTTCTTTATTTGCTTTATTTACTTTATTTATTTATTTAAATGGATCTTTTGGAAGAAAAATGCTGCAGTTAGTCATTGCAGACAGAGAAGAATGAACGGAGATCCAACAGTGAAGATTAAAGTTTGGTTGCAGAAGATATAAATGTCTAGATACCACAGTCAAATTGGTATTGCAATATTTGCACTGCAAATAGTAGTCGAAAAGGGATTATTAATTTGGAGTGGAATACAGGTTCCCCTCTGCTCATGGTAAGGGTGCAGTCCAGGTTCCTAAGGAAATGATATAGACCTCAGAACATTCAAATCTGCCAAAACCGAACCAATATGAATACACTATAAACTGAATACACTATGATGAGAAGAGACAAAGTGGAAAAGTTGGTTTCTTTTTCTGTTCAGTTCATCCTGCATAACTGTATTCTGTTGGAAATTCATCACCTCATCACTTATTTGATAGTTGGTGAATTAATTTCTTCCAAGACAGTGATTTTTATATATATATATGCCCACTTTTCGGTGAAATTTGATAACCCAGCTGGTGTCACCAGTAAGTGGACCCTTTGCAGACTGCTTTAACCGAAAGTGAAGAGTTTATCTAGGATTGTTCACTGTCATTGACACCTTCCATGTTTGACACATGTAAAAGTTGCTTTTGATGGCTAATCTAAAATAGTTCTGTTGGTAACACTTTAGAAGAGAAGCATTTTACTGGAATCTGAAAGACATTGCTTACTGTGCATTCAGTGTTCATGAAAGCAAGGACAAATTGACAAAGAAGGGTATATCAGAGTCTATCAAGATATCAAAGTCTTACTGGTACAAAGGTGGCTTTACAGTTTTCATATGTCTACTATAAACTGGACCCTCCAAGCAAAAGAAGAGAAACAGATGGTCTATTCTGAAATCTAAAATTGCTACCACATTGTGAGAATATTTGGAACAAAGACATAGAAAATAATATTTTATTCAAATTTTATACTTTAAGATATCAACAATGTTTAAAAAAATTAAGACACATGCTTAAGATAAGTCAAGGCTAAAAGAGATAGAGAGAGGATCCTACATCTCCATTTTTGACTTGAACAAGAAATATCACTGCATCTTTGAAAGTACAGATGTTTATTCTATTTTATTTTGAGTACAAATATTATGAAGCTAGAAAAAATGCACAGAATATTTGTGGCATCTCTGTTGGAAAACCAGCTGTGTGTGGTGATCAGGATGCAGAAAAAAAAAAGGTTGAAAAAAGAACAAAGAAATGGGAGATTATATCACTTTGCTACAATGAAATGGGAGACTGTATCTTTACTATGTAGCAAAGTAAAGAATAAATGCCAAGTTAGGATAAGGACCACTAGCATACCCAGGCACAAATAGAGGCCTATTATGATTACAGCCATATATCCCTGTAATTCATTAGTTCTAACCAGTTTTTGAGTAATGGTAGGCTTCTTGACCAAGCTCATTGTTATCAGGTGGTCTTCAAGATGGGGGTTTTAGCAACATATAATAGATTTGCCAAATGATTGGCTGTGGCTCCTTTGTAAAAGTTTTTTAATGCCACTCTGCAAAATATTTAGTGGTTTACACAAAAGTCTGCCAAATTACAGCTCTTCTTTCTGCTTTATGGGTTCTGAATATTTGGATATTCACAGACAATCCAAAGAAAATATTCAGATTGGAAACATACACCATGCCACTGTCATGTTGCTACTCTTGGTTTAAGCAAATTGTCTGACATGCTGGTAGAAAAGGGTCTGGATATCAAAGATGGAAAAATAATGTGGGTTTTTGCAGAGAAATTCAGCCCATAATATATTTCTAACATTATGCTAACCAACAGAGAACTGTTATCATATACTATAATGCAGCCCCTGTAAAAATCTCTGACCATCACCATTTGCTCTTAAAATCAGGCATTAATGCCTAATGGTTATAATTTCCATATAATGGTATTTTCATAATCCACACAAATTATGCTTGCTGTGAACCATTCAAGGATTAAAATTAACAGAACAGGTTGTAAAATCACATGTTTTAAGAGAAAAAAATTCATTTTTATGACTTTTCACATGCAGCAGCCTTGTTAATATGGTGTGCAGCAGACCAAATTGAAGATGCAGATGAGTAAGGCCAAAATGTCTCACACACATGTTAATTACCTTTATTAAGTTTAATATTCCACAAATGTTCCAAAATATTTTATACGTATAATAACAGGAAATTGCCTGGCACTCTTCTCTTTTCTCCTGAAAGGAGTCAAACTCTTCTGTGCTTAGAGCAGTTACTAAATGAGCTTGGAACTGGCATCTACGTTTTGGCATAAATCTCATCCACTTGTGTACATGTGTATGTACACTTAAGCACAAACTTATATACACACATGAAAAAATGAAGGAATGGGACAGGTATTATAAATTATAATCTGTCTGGAGTAGGATTGTGGCAGTCTAGTATTTTTAATATTTGTCATATATCTCCCATTTGACCCAAAAGGCCTTCTTTCATTTGATATTAAAATCTTGATTTAATTTGTTGCCTTAACATTGTTCTGTGTTAATCACTGGAGCAGTGATCCTTAATAGCACAAAATACTTATTAAAATAGTGTAATTTGGACTATTTCCAAATGTATTTCAACAAATATTATTGCTCTAATAGCTACAGTCTTTTTCTATAGGACTTTTTTATGTTATGAATTTACCAGACATATTCTCAAGGGGTAATGAATAAGATTAAGGAGGGAATTTTCTCAGTGTTAAATTGCTCTAATAATAGCATCTATCCATTGCCAAATGTTAAATGTAAAACACAGTAAGATAACTCTCTTCTTTCAAATCTGAAATCATAATACCATGTGTTCCAAAACTATGAAAATGTAAAAGTTTGTTTTGGGTTTTGGGTTTGTTTTTTTCCCCACAGGTAGCTTTGGAATAATTACAGACTAGTCTCTAGGGATTTTTGGTTCTGGAAATGCAACATGGTGTCACCAAACTTCTAGCATTCTGGTAGGGGATCAAGATCTTAGGCTGGCTATAGCTGTTTCAATGAATGCTGAGAGATCATTTATCATTTAGATAGCTCTGGTCCAAGCCACTGCAAGTATTTTTATAACAGAACAGAACTTTTACCTTGTGTATTTAATCTATTTGTGAACTGAAATATAAGGGCTCTCTTGAAGAACTGACTAATGTTTTTTGTGCTGCCTAACAGGCTATCACTGTCTTTTTACTCTGACACAAGTGCAAGTTAGAGTGATTCACATTGTCTTTCTGCATCCTGAATTACCTCTGTGTAAAATGGTGATGATACTTAATTTCACCCACACATTACTTAAACTCCAGACTGTTCCAGGCAGGACAGTATTATCACAGTTTTCAACAAAATTGCACCACTTCTTTTTTCCAGTATAACTAATAGGTCATTCTTTTAAATAGATTGATTAAATAAATGAATGAAAGTAGAGTGCATCCTATCTAATTTTAGAAATCTAAATTTAGACATTGAGTCTAAGCAAGTCATCCTCAGTTCTGTCATAAATGAAGAGAGGTATAGACTCCCAAAGGGTGATTCATCCTATCCTAAGTGTCTAGCATACGTGGAATGAATTGCCATCTCTCCCTTTTTCCTGTCCCTACTATGAGCAAAGGCAGCTTGTTGACTACATATGTACCTCTTCTCAGTTTAATGTAGTTGAAAGAACAGATTTTTTTAAGTATAATTTTTTTAAAATAACATGATTAATCCTTCTCAGAGTCATTTGTAGTAAATATAAAGCCAAAGAAGAGATTTGCCAGCTTCAAGTTTCAGATAACACATGGTTAACATTAAAGTATCAAGTGTCGACATGAGAAATGTGTACTGCTTTGTGGAAATGAAATAACATTTTTTGAGGGATAATGTTAACTATAATGGATACCTGAGTTTAGGCCCACTTATCTTCACTTTTGTTTTTGGAGAACAGAGTTCAATACAGCCAAGTATATTTTAGCATTTTATTTCTTTTCAGATTCACTTAAAACTCATCCTAGTTGTAATTACTAGCATTACTGAAAATCTTCACATACTATAATCACTGTGTTAGTCAATAAATTAAGGTTATAAAAATTAGTTGATGCATGCACCTGATGTACAAAATTTGGAGCTGCGTTTTCAAGATATCTGCTGGCAGGATTTCTTAGTTGTAATAATTTTGGCTGAGTTGTTGCTCAGTGGTAATTTTGATATTAACAACAAGTATCATGCTAAAAATGTTTTTGTATTATAAGAAATAAAGAACTAAAATATTTTTATTGTTTAGCTGTATTTATATTGTATATAAATACATAGCACCATATTATCCCATCTTAATAGCATGTTCCAAAATACACTAGAGGACAGTTTACAGCAATTGGTGTGCTGAGTGTTTAAACATTTGTGTTTTCAGCACTTATAACACTGGTTAGCACAGTTTTAAGCTCATACTTTCTTGTATATCTCAGTCTGTTACTAAAACAGAAATGTATTTCTTTGAAAGGAATGGACAGAGTTGCACTTCTAAGCTTTAGGTTTCTGTTGGTACTGAAAATGTAGTCACCTACCACAATACTAAAAATTCATTTTTGCTTCAATTATCCTTAACTTGCATGTATCACTTTGAAGATTGCCTCCAAATTCCTATTGGAGCTCTTGCATAAGTGCATAATGAAATAGAATTTTTGCTTTGTGATAATTGTGTGGACTCAGCTTCATATATGCTGATAAAGGCTAATAAAAGTATACGTTTAGTCAGTTTTCAGACCTCTACAGACATACTGAAATCACGGCAATGCCTGCCATTTCTAGAAGAAATAAAATAGCTCCTATTGCTCCTAATGAATAAGATTAAGGAGGGCATTTTCTCCAAAGTATGGACTCTACTCCCTTTGCATAAACATTTCTTTGTCCTATGAAAAATCTAAAAAATTTAGAGTTCAAAACCTAAACAAAACTAAACAAAATTTCAAGAAGAAACAAACCCCCCAGGAAAAACACCATACCAAAATATGAAAGCTGTACAATCCAGTCAGTGCTCTCTAACTCCGAAGACATCCTACTGGTTTCTGTGTGTGAGCCTTGCCTCATCCAACTCTTTCTCATAGACTGGGTAAGGTCTTTCATTTTCAAGAGAGCACACATGGATTACAGAATCACAGAATATTCTGAGTTGGAATGGACTACAAGGATCATCAAGTCCAACTCTTTAAGTGAATGGCCTGTACAGGGTTCAAACCCACAACTGTGGGAGTTATTTAGCACCATGCTCTAAGTGTGACTTACATTTAATTTCAAACATGGGAATATGTGCAGCAGTAGATAGCAATAGCTTGTGCATGTGGATTTTGAATCCCTCAAAACTGTTTTTAGTTAGCTTAAAGCACGTTACATAGAAGCTTACTTCCTGTGTATAAGACTGTCCTGTACTCTGTGTTTATATTATTTTTTCATTCTTTAAATAATTATTTGGTGAGGCTTCTCACCACTGCTGGGCTTTTTGATCTACTGCTACATTTCTGAAGCAAATCTGATGTGAGGTCTTGCATCTCTTTTTCCAGTAAATATCAAACACAGCCCAAGTTCCATGGCTTTCTCTACCTTTAAACAGTACTAAATGCCAAACAAATGTTTCATATTATCCAGATGTGTCATGAGCACTCTTCCCTCTCTGATCCAGGCTCATTCCATCAAGAATACAAAAAACATGGGAGACTTTTAATGAAGCTGTTCTACTCTTTCTCTTCTTATGCTTGCTTTGGTTACCCTTTATATTAATTCATTTATTTCTAGTATCAGGAAGAGGATTGGTAGCAGATACCAGTAATTCCCTAATGTCCAAGTCTGAACTTTGAAGAGTAATTGTCATGTTTTCAAGTGAATTGATGTTTGCTTAGAATATGCTGTTTCCTTTTCTCACGTGAGATTGTTTGGCCATCTGTTTCTTTTGATTTATCTTTTTTCAACTCTGTCTTTAATGCTGTGAGAACATATTTATGGAAAGCTTATTCATTAACATGTTTTTCAGTGTATCTTTCAGTATGTGTTTCAGTTTGTGTATCAATATGTGTTTCCCTTGCACCATCAACACTAAGTGCTCCTCCAAATTCGGATTTCAGCTTGCAGTAAATAATTTTTGTTCATAAATTTTATGTGTTGAGTTTTAGGGGGTAATTTATGTGCAGCTTGTTTTTCTAAGAGTTAAATCAGTACTATCACTTACAGATTATCCAAAAGGGTGATGAGGGAGGAGGGGTGTTCTTCATGCAAACAGTTGATGGTGTACAGTACTGTCAGTCTATTGAGAATGTTCAATGTCTTCTCCCATTTTATTTTTGTTCTCTTCATCTTGGTGTAAAAAACCAATAATATGGATCTAGCCATCAGTTTCTTTGGTGTGGCATTTTGAACCTGGCATTTCCACAGTGTACTGCGCTTAACTATCTCCCCGTGAGTCCTTCTTCCCTTCCTCCCAGGAAAAAAAAAAAAAATTAATCTCAATTGCTGTTGAACTGGCTGGAGCCTTTCTTTGTCTGTGTCTAGCTGAAGTATGCTCCAAAGCTTATGCAACAATCCTGGTCCTGCAGCTATTCAGATCAAAGGCTAGAATGTGCTGAGGTTTCTAGCATATACACCTGTATTTCTTTCCTATGGAAACCAAAGTATTGACAAAATGGAAAGAGGAAGGAAGGGTATTTGTTGTTGAACTCATATTTGTGAACTGAGTAATGAATTTTACATGTCTTTTGTCATCATGTATCTGCTAACCCCACCTTTGCTGTTCAGCTTAATAGTCATGACACAAATTAGATATATTTTATGCTCTTCGAAATATAATGAGACTACCACTAAGAAAATGAATACTAGGAAATTTATATTATGGGATCAAGTTACCATTTTGCACCTTGGAAAATCTATATACAGGCTTTACATATAAGAAGCCTTCCCTAAACTGTGCTGTTAACACTATCGCTTTCAATATTACTAATTGCCTGCCCAGTTCCTGAACCATGTGAGATTTATAAGTTCAGTGCTCTAGTGTATTTTATCATCTTTTACTCCATCTAAATTTCACTTTCCAAAGGATGTTTGCCGATCAATGGAACAAAGGTAATATTTCTTTTTATGACAAAAGTGAATAGGCAGGTATTTATCAATTTTGAGTCACCGTTACATATTTCTAGATATAATTAAATTGCATAAATTTGTATCCTAAATTTAAGGTTTGCATCCTTGTGAATTCTTCTTTACCAGGTATCCAATAAATATATGTATTTTTAATCTGTGAGGAGTGGCACCTTTATAAAACTCTGGCATGAGCCATAGAGAAGGGATTGTTATATTTTGCAGAGATTCAAATTATACAATGTATGCTAGCAAAAACAGAGTCAGTTAATGAAGCAAACAGCCTTCAGTTCCTTGGTTCTTAGCAATTTCTGAACAGCATGCCATAAAAAAAAAAAAGTGTTCTGAATGCCAAAGTAGACCAGTTAAAAGACCTAACATAACAAGGAATACAGATTTCTTGGGATGACGAAACGTGAAGCAGTACATTGTGCTTAATCAAAGTCAACAAACAAGCAACCTGGGAGTGTAAGAATACAAAAATATTCACTAGACATGGGGAGTTAGTTGTAACAAAAATGCTGTCTTGAAGCACTCAAAGAGGCAAAAAGGTAATGCTAATGTACAAAACTAAATTGACCATGATTAAATTCAAATTCTACTACAAGGCTGTAGTATCTTCCTTTCTTCAGAAGTGGCAGCCAGTACTTCATGCCTGCAGGCATTCATAGTAATTAATTGTCAATGTACTCACAGAATAAACCAATGACTTTGGCCTTAATCTCTGACAATGGAAAGTTTCTCTATTTATTATTACTATTCCTCTTTCATTTATAGAAGGAGGGTGTATTTATAGAAGAATGCTAATCAAACTTCCAAATTGTAAACTGTGTCCAAAAAAGATTCTTCTTTTGAACAGAAAAAAAAAAAAAAAAAAAAAGTTGTGATTTTTAAATTTAATACAAGGATAGTTGAGATTTTATTATTCTGGGTAGTTGTCCCAGAGTATAAAAAAATCTGTTTTTAAATAAGCCTAAAAGGTTCGATGAAGCATGGACTGTGACCACCAGAGAGGCTATTGAGAAAATGTTTCTGTAGTCAGTAGTTAAGATTATTCATACCTGGTAGTTGAGCAGTATATTTCTATTCCCTTCAGACAGTTTAAAAAGAATCTGAATACTGTGCGCTGTTCTTTAAATGTATCAGATTATGGTTTCTTGAAACAGTCAAACAAAAAACATTCAAATGTAGAAAGTACATAAATTGAGATTCAGCCAGGACAGAAAATGACATCTTGTTCACCATGGCTATGGACACATATAAAACAAACTAAAAAATCTAATGGTTTCTTGTGATCCCAAAGGCTGACTCTTACAGGAGGATGTGCTATGTGTATTGGTTGGATGTTGTAATTACAAGCTGCAGCAGCATCCCAAGAGGCAGTGGTAGGTTTCCACGTGGCTGTTTCTTCAAGATAACATGTTTTAAGGTGTGTTCTCTTAAAATAGGAGACAGCTGGGGGAAGAAGCTCACAGTTGCTTAAATAGGATTTTAAGCAGGCAGCCTCCAAACCAGGCTGCAATAGCTGTAGATCAGGACATCACGCTGTTAAAATTAATGACTTTACCAACATCTTGAAAATTATTCTTGGATGTGTAGTGCCCTTAAGATATGTTCTGTATTGCAACCTTCTGTGTTATTGTAAATTTGACTATACAGGATATTTCTTGTAGTGAAGGAAGGGAGAGGCAAAAGAGAATTTTTTACTGTAGCCACTTTATACCAGGTTTTCCAAAACATTCCTTCTGAAATCTTTTCAAACATCACACCTGTCTGCTAGGAAACAGAGCAGAGATTCCTTATTTCCCTTCACTATGAATTAGCACAATGGGAATAAAAAAAGAGAATTATGTCATGATTTCTTGCTTTAGATTATGATTATTAAAAACAAATTTTCCTTTTTCTTCTAAGTGTCATAATTCCTTTGGAATCAACCAGCTGTGCAATGAAATTATTTTAGCAGAAAGACATGAGACATTCAGAGCTGTAATAACTTACTTCCAAGACTCAGGCCTTATGATCATAACAAATACTTTATGGTACTTCAAATTGTTCATAATTCCTCAAAGTGTTTGAAAATTCTTGTCATTGTAAACAATATGACAACTTTCCTTGGTTAAAGTTCACAGCAGCTAAACTCCTACTCAATCAAATTTTCCCTTAAGTTATTAAGCTGCGATTTTAAATGTACATTCAGCAAGAGCTGCATTACATAATGTCTCTCTCAGTCTTACAAGTGTAATTATGAGACAACACCTATTCAAAATATGACACAGGAAATTCTGGGTTTTTTTCTTGGACAATATAGCAGACTGGAAAGAGAAGTCTTAAGGTTTGTCTGTTTAAGGGTGTGACCTGGATCCCTAGTTACAAATTTAGCATCAAGCGAGATGATGGTTTAATTAAACACAGCGCATTGCCTTTGATAAGCAGATGCTCCTTTTATTTAACTGCTGCCCACAAAGTTAGCCCAATTTTTTTTTTCCTTGCTACAGAATGTCAATTTCTAGCCCTTGGTCATTGTGTTACTATAATAAAAACATTCCCAATTAATATGTATTGTCATAAATGTATTAATTCATCCCTGCTTGTCTCCATAATTTCCTTAGAGCACTGCAGCTAAGAAGCTGAGCTTCTCTGTCAAAGTTGTATAAGTAACAGTCCAATAAAACCACACCTAGTTGTCAGTGGACCAGGATTTGGGTAAACATGGGCCAACTCAGCACTCATGTGTCTGGTGACTTGGTAAACAATGAAGCATTCAGAATTTTAGGGTCCTACCTACTGAGTGAATGTGACCCCACCTTGCCATTATTGCTGTAACAGCAAGGTAAACAAAAACTCAACACGCAATTCTAAAGAGCTGCCATTGGACCTACTTGAAAA
The DNA here is from genome assembly GCA_039654755.1 of Calcarius lapponicus. Lineage (NCBI taxonomy): Eukaryota > Metazoa > Chordata > Aves > Passeriformes > Fringillidae > Calcarius > Calcarius lapponicus. The sequence goes on from JBBFKN010000057.1 coordinate 356,217, forward strand.
TAATTCTGTGCAATTGCTCGATAGGTTGCTAAGCAAATAAAGGCTTGGCTTTGTTCTACTTTTCTAGCCTCTAGGTAAATAACAAGTGTAGAAAAGCACCCACAAGTTAATAAGCAAATAAAGCTTTTAACTTTTAAAAAATTATCTGTCTTAGATACTGTAGCAGATGTTATCTTGAATGTGTTACTGATTGCCCCAGTTTAAGAAGAATGCTTTGTTTTATTCTATCAGGTTATATTTTATCTTTATGTATCTTTGAGAGCTACAAATGTTTAACTTTGAACTTAAGTTGAAAGAATGACTGGATGTACTCTTAAAAATGGATATTTATCATTTCTCTATTTTTTCATTTCAGTTCAACTGCTGTCTGTGTATAGCCCTAATATTTATGTAGCTCAGGATGTTAATACTTCTTAGGGATGGGTATGAACAAATGTCCTGAAACTGTAGTTGGTTGATCACTACCTCAGAGGATTTGGTTCAACATAACTTTTGTTATTGCTGTGTTCCAGATTTTCAAGGCTCAGCATCTAGCACAGCAGTTATGTTTGAATAAGCTCTCTTTTCAATTATAGCTTTAAGCCTTCACAAAACGACATTGAAAATGCTGCCATCCTTGGTTCAAATTCTTCATTCATGTTTACTGACAATGCTGGTATCTAGTGGGCAGAAAAATTTCCTCTCAAGCACTCCATCCACCCCTAAGTAAGAGCATTCATTTTAATAGTATTTCCTGAAGGTACATAATAGTATAGTTTTGGTTATTTTGTGCTCATGAACAATTAAATATTTATGACCTGATCTTTTCAGCAGCTGAGCACCTCCTTGAAGGTGATGAATGCCATTGATTTGATCAACATACTACTTAAAGGCTGCAAAAATGAACTGCTCTGTAGACATGCTTGTTCTCATTAAATACTTAGGCCATGCTATGGAATATAAGAGGTTCTTATTTTGCCTTTATTTCCCTGAAAAAAAACACACAGATGGAGCCTGGGAGTGATCTGTTACAAATGAAGAGTTCTATCTGTCCTACATCCTGTATTTATTTACACCAATGGGACTTCTTGTTTGAAAAAGGGCTGGTAACAGAAGCATTTCCAAAATCAAGTTGTAAGATTTTCCACACAACTGTAAGGGTTTTTCTTTCATGATTTCTGTTAACTAACAGTATTAGAAAAGAAATCATACAGGCTGTAGGACCTACTGCGAGTCAAAAAAACTACTGGGAGTCTTAGAACTTTAGAACTCATTAGAATTGAGCAAATCACAGCTATATGGTAAGTAAACCAATGATCACAATAGCAAGTAGCTCTGCTACTGCGAACAAACTGCCCCTTTCATTTTGTAAAATTGGATAGAAATGCAAATTAGGCCACAAGTAGTAACATAGTTCAGTTGTAATATATTATAGAGTTCCTGCTTTACATTTGCTATACAGCTCCACTTTCTCTGAGAAGACTACCCCACAGCCTTATTTTTAAAAAATGTTGATATTTGATATGTATATATATATGTATATATATATATATATATTTATATCTTTATATAAGCTCTGAATATAAGCAAGGTTTTGCAGGGAAGCAGACAATTGAGGATAAAAGGTCTCAGTGTTGCTTTTCTAAAATTAATTATGAAAACAGAGTAGAGAGTTCTGTATTAATAGGCTGATTCCCACTAGACAGTAGCCAAAGAAGGAGACTCCCTTCCTCTAGTTAGAAAAGATACAACATCCCATAGCTTGCTGGCAGTTTACCCCTGCATGGAAGGACTCAATCTATGGTCATTTTAAAATGGCCTTCATTCTTAACAGACAAGGATTTTGGCCCAGATAAAGACTGAAAAAGGTGCACAGGTCAAGGGCTGGACTATCTACTTTTACAAGCAGTACATACTAAAGAACCTGTTTAGCAAACAGATCAGTCCTGGGTGCATTGCAGTTGTACTGTTTTTAAGGTCTTAGGTGAATGTACGTATTTGCAGGTGGTTTGCAGCCACTGTATGATTTTTGTCTTTAATTTACCAGCAAGCCTTGGTTCTGTTTTGGAAGACAACCAACCTATAAAATGTTCAACCTATAATATGCCTATCTAGGCCATATTTTACCTTCACTTTATGAATTTTTTTTTCACTTTTGGCTTCTTTGGCTTTTTGAGGCAGGAAAATATTGCTCGATAGGAAGGGTTACTTTGCAGTTGCCAGAATTCCTTTGCAGTTTTAATGGAAAGAAGCACAACTTTTTGGGGGGAGCCAACATCTCATTTCCATTCCGCTCTCATACGGCCGCTGTTGTATCTGCAGGGCCTGCAGAATGTAACTGCTGCAGCAGGGCGAACAAAGGCGCCATTCAGCATGGAGAGCAGCTTCCCTTCCGCACCGCTCTCTGGCCACGGCGAGCTTGGCTGGAGCACACTATCTGACCGACACAGGATTCGCTGCCTGAACAAAACTCCCCAAGGACACCCGCTTTGGCATCCTGAATTAGTCCAGTGGGATGAAGACTTCCTTTTTAGCACTGGCGTGAGTGCTGAAAGACAGCTGTGGCTCGCTTTTGTTTCCCCACTCTTTGCATACAGACGTATTCTTTGAGACCGTACTTCACGAAAATATTGCTCATTGGTGCTCAGGTGGCTGGTTCCCATACCCCAACTGTGTTCTGGGATGGTATGTCCCAAAGTTACAGAAGCTGTGAGAGGACTTTGTCTGTAATCTGCCGCCTCTGGAATCCCATCACAGGGGTCATTTCCTGACTTTTATGTCCCTTGAAAGTTCCCACCCCCTGTAACTTTGTAAATTAAGTAAATAAGTGACGTGTTTTCCCATATTCCTACGGTTATGCACATAAAAGAAATTAGCTTACCATTTTGCTTAAGAAAATCAATATAGAGGCAGTTGCTGATTTAAATAATCCAAATCAGATTAAGTTATAAACTAAGTGTCTAAAGAGAAAGGAAAAGGAGCCAACACAATTCATAGTGTTGGTTCATTTTTAGATATCAAACTGATGAAAAGTACCAAAAAAATTGTTAAAGCTTCATAAAAAGCTGAACAATTTTTAGCAAGAGTGCATAACAATCTTCAGCACATCTGTTTTTTAAAGCAAAAAAACAGGTCACAGCTTTCATTTTCAAGCCCTAAATTACATACTACCCATGCTAGATTTGCAAGGCAGGCTTTTCTTCATAGATAAACAACACATATGGTTGAGAGAGGCTAAGCCACCATGACTATAAGCACCATTTCAACAGTCACCATTATGAACTGTGTCATTACAACTTCAAAAAAAACAGTGATTAAAGGGAAAGATAACCAAACTAGGATTAGTTGATCAACTTTATTCCTAATGAAATATCATTGAAGCAATGGAAGTTTATGTCCTGGATGAATAAGGCCCAGTATGTCTGCAGTTTCCTTCTACATTCGCATGAACAGATATGGCAGAAATCTTCTCTCAGATAAACCAGTTTATCTCCAGTGACTTCAGAGATGTACCCCTTATTTAAATCACTATGATCACTACAACTGAATGTACAGTACAGTTCTAATTTGAGGGTTTGCAGGCAAACCTCTGATTTGTGTAGTATGTTGTGTTTCCTTCTTTCTTTCTCAAAGTAAAACTATTTTATTTATGGTCATCTCCATAAAATGTGAACTTCAGTAATGGATGAGTCACAAAGGATTGGTGGTTGAGTTCAGATATACATCCAGAAGTTTGTCAGTTTCCAGAGTTTACCTGATCTCATCAAACTTCTCCAGCTGGGAAATGAGATGGCAATTTCCTAAAAACAGTCTGTACTTTGACTTTGTAGGGCTTCTTGTTTCATTCAGGACAGCTGTAGTTCAAGAACAGTATTTTGGTGTTTCCAATTTCAGTTCTAGCTGAAACAGAGAAGAGTGCTAAGACATAACTTTGCAACAGCTTTCAAAACCTTTTTAAGAGATTAAGGAGATATTAAGAGATATGCTCCCTGTTGGTTTGAATTTCATGTTAACTTTATTCTAGATAGGCTGGTCTAGCCCTTTCCACACAATAATGTCCCTAGTTGTTTTACTGACCCAAGTATATTTTGTCCAGTAGCATTTTTCAAAAATAAAGCAATTTGAATTGAGTATGAAAACTAACTGGCATGTAAGTTGCACAGAAAGATTCCTGGACTGTTGGCCAAGTATTTTTCCCAGCACTTATTAACCTAGCTCAAAGATGTTGTATACTTATCCTAAGTGACATGGATAGATTTATTAAGAGAGTTGTTACTAAAAGAACTGTTTACACTACAGTAAATGGGGCAGAATGCTGTTACATCTTACCTGGCAATATTTTCCTACGTTAGGAAGTCCTATAGTTGTGTGAATAAGGGTTTTGGAACAATTGCATCAGGATTCCATTCAAAAAATTGAGAATAATCTTGAGCAGTGGCGTTGCATAAAACTTCTGACTTTTGATTTATTTTTATTGTATTTCTTGCATTCACTATAGGGAAATAAATGGTCCTCATCTGCAATTGAAATGGGTTGGTTATTTGCATAAACTTATTTGAGTAATCAGTTTTTAAACCCTTAAGAACCAGCTTCCAGAAGAATGAAGATAAATTGCAGAGAAAGCAGTTGAAGGAAACAACCCATGGATGCGTGACATACTTTGCATTATTTGATTGTAATACTCCTGTTCCCTGTATTTTGACATAAACACATACACAAATGTATTTGGACTTTCATTCCTGAAATACAATTATTTCAGCCTGGCACTTTCAAGTCACACACCTACGCTGCTCTTAAGCAGTGGTCTCTCACACAAGTATCCAAATAAAATTCATACATAAAACTTTCTGCTAAAAAAGCCCTGATGATACATACAGCAGCCTCACACTTGTAGGATGTCAGTGAATTGTAGTGGAATTTAATAGAGGCAGTGTTTTCCAGCTATACAAGTGCCTGCAAATTTTGTTGCCTGCAAAGCTGTCTGAGTGTTCTGACTTTTCTCCTTCTTCCCTCATACTTTTGAATGATGAATACAATTTGGTGTTTGTACTGAAAAGATCTAGGAAGGTGAATAGAGTTTGAATATAAAAAAATAAGAACTGAAATATAGATAGAAATTAGGAAACCAAATGATGCTACCAATATGATGCTACTGTATAAAGAATTCTTAAATGGCCCTAAGCAGCTGCAAATGTCAAGGAATTGATCTTCCATATTTCACCAAGGTATAGAGCGTAACCTAATGAAAAGTCCATCCATTCTGTTTTATTCTCTTCTGAACTTTCAGATTATCTATAAATATGTTTAATGATAGTTGTTTACAATCTTTGGGGAAAAATTCTTTTGTTAGACATTGAATAAATGAAGGAACAGCAGTAATCATGTAAATGCTTTTGGCTGTGTTGTCTACTAATTACTTTTTAAAAATTACTCTAGGACCTTGTACCATCGAAAGGTCTCCAAGTCAGTGACTGCTCATCTAACATTTCTTTAAAAAGTTCTAATTAGTTTCAGGTTTTCTATTTCATCATTTCATCAAAATTTTTTGCCATCAAAAGAACGTTCCTGGCAAATGTCATATTGGTCACAAGGCAAGAAGCCATGAAATAAAACCAACTTGGCATCTGTTAGCCTGGTGAAAACTTTTAAAGAGCAATCAAGAAACAACTTCTTTTGTGTTTTATTAATGATAGGTCTGGCCTGCAGAACTATCATGGGGTTTCATATACCTCAGAGCTAGTGGAATACTTTATATCAAAATGTTTTAGGGACTTTTTTAACCTTATAGAAAACATAGTGTTGTTATATCACCTTTTTTTTTTTTTTCCACTGGAGAAAAGCCTTTGTGTAGAATTCCTTCCCTTTCCCATTAGGAAAATCAAGAAAAAATATTCTTTCCAGTTGAGTGAATATGAAACCTTATATTCTGGTTTGCTGAACTAATCTGAAACGTTTCATTTGAAGTCAGCACATACTGAAATCAATATCCCTTTGCAGCTGCTTTGCTGTACATCTCATATGCATATTCCCTCTTGCAGGCTAGTGTTTCTTGGTCAAACTCTTTTCCAATCAGATGGATGATACTTCATCAAAGACACATGACCTGTTTATTAAGTGAAAGACTTCAGTTTGGCCACATGAAAATATTTCATTGTGAAAAATGCTGAAATTAAATATTTCCCTATTTCTGCACTGGACTTTTTCAAAATAACACAACACAACACAATAAATAGGAATTTCAGCTCTAGTTTCACTCTGAGATAAAAGGATGTATTAACAATATTATTAGTCTCAACCATATGACGGTCTGATTTTCATTCAGATCAAGCATGATTAGAAAGAATTTTCCATCCTCTAATACAAACTAAATTACTTCATTCTGTGGACTTTGGCTCCAAGTTTGCTCAACAATCCCATAGGTTTCCATGAGGTTTCCAGAACCAGTACCAGAAGAAGACAGCATTTGATGTGTTTCTTGCATTAAGGCCTGAGTCTGATCCCACTGAATGGAGTGCATGTTTTGTCCCCAACTTCAATGAGAGAGGATCATCTTAAATGAATATTTATGGGTATAAAAGCAAAGCCACATCCTACTGTGATTTTTTGAATATAAAATTATAAATGGGCCACTTTGTAATAGAATTGAGTTATCCAGATTCAGGACAAAAGAACGTTTTAAAGTAGAAGTACTTTTACTCACTTGTGTTTGAAGTTGATTGCTAACATGGCACTTGATAAGGAGAAGGAGTAGATCACTAAAAACCTGTCTTGTTTTAAGGTCTAGTCCATCTTCTGATCAGAGAAACAGCATTCATTTACCTATCTTGGATGAGGTGTTTAAAAGTAAAACAAAATATAGAATGTCCATCAATCACAAGCAGTATCTACTGCACTATTGTTGAGTTGATTTTGGTTTTTTCATTCACAACAGCTTCTGTGTAGAAACCCAGTACCATCCCTAGCTTTAAATATTTGGGACCTAGGTGCATCTCACATATAGCTCTTTCCTTTCGGCTTTCCTTTCCTTTCCTTTCCTTTCCTTTCCTTTCCTTTCCTTTCCTTTCCTTTCCTTTCCTTTCTCTTTCCTTTCCTTTCCTTTCCTTTCCTTTTCCTTTCCTTTCCTTTCCTTTCCTCTTCCTTTCCTTTCCTTTCCTTTCCTTTCCTTTCCTTTCCTTTCCTTTCCTTTCCTTTCCTTTC